>JANHGC010001836.1:73926-85475 GCA_027560395.1 Boaedon fuliginosus
GCTCCGAAGTATAAGACACACCTAGCGTTTGGGGAGGAAAACAAGGGGGGGGGAATCTGCCTCTGCCTCCCAGCAAATTGCCTCCTTGCAGCAAACAGCAAGCAGCCTGGTCAGCTTCAGCACAGCCTGATTAGCATAAGAAGCTAATTGTCTGTTAGGATCGGTCTCCCAACTATCAGCTGTTTCAGGCTGCAGGGATTGCCGTAGCCCATTGCCGCATCCACATGTCCCATTTTCAGCCTCCGCATCCCATTTTCAGCCTCCGCATCCCATTTTCAGCCTCTGCACACCCTATTTTCGGCTTCCATGCGGCCCATTTTCCTCCTGTTCTGTGCGGCGGAAATCAGAACAGGCGGAAAATGGGGCCAAAAACGGGGCCCGCAGCAGCTCAAAATGGGATGCGTAGGCCGAAAATGGAGCACACGGAAGTGGCAATAGGCAATGGCAATCCCTGCAGCCTGAAACAGCTGATTGTTGGGAGGCTGATCCAACCAACAATCAGCTGCTTGTGCTAATTTTATTTATTTATTTATTTATTAGATTTATACCCCGCCTCTCTTCCTTGGTCAAGGGGAACTAATCAGGCTGTGCTGAAGCTGAAACAGGCTTTTTGCTGCAAGGAGGCAAATTGCTGGGAGGGTAGGGACCGGCAGGTGGGCGGGGCTTCAGCAACATTCGCTGTATAAGATGCACAGTGTGTCTTATACTCTGAAAAATACAGTATCTACCAACTCATACAATTAACATAATATAGTTCTTTGTACAGAACTATGGGACATGTACTATAAATACCTTTGCAACATTTTATAAACATTGCTTGGATTCAACTGCATTATAATTTTGCTAATGATTTTTAAAGTGTGTTTGCTAAAGTGTGTTCTATAGACAGTCAGATTGATATATAACCAAACCTTAAAATGTGTAAACCTAAAAACTGAATATAAAATCTTTGACTACCTCCTTAAAATAAATGCCTTTGATAGTGTTTGAAACAATATAAAGAACCAAACAATCGTTGGCTTTTGCAAACCGAAAGATTGTCATTTACATAAAATGCATTGGACAGTGTGAAAGAATAATAACAATTTGTTTATTTAGTGCCTTCAAGCCATTAGTGGTCATTGCTTTGACAAGTCCATGCAGTTTTTCTTGATTTTTGAAAGTGATTTGCCATTGCCTTCTTCCTAGGGCTGAGAGAAATTGACTACCCAAAGTCACCTGATTGATTTTGTGCCTTAGTCAGGTCTAGAATTTACGGTTTCGTACCTTTCACTACTATTCCAAACTGGGTCCCAATTATGAATCACAAAAGCATAAATAAACCCCAATTTCTCCAACAAGGAACCATTCAAAAAATGACCAACAAAAGTTCCATTGAACTGTAGGCTATTTAAATAGTAGGGGCAATAAAGTAATACTCTTAATTTTTACCTTTACTAAGAATCAAAAATGATGTACTATATTCTTCAAACAATACTCTACAGAAACTAGAGATGACCAATGTTTTTCCAAAGAGTCAAGTATTAATGTTTTTACACTTAACAGGGAAAAATATTATATTTGGCTCTAATCTTTCTTCATTTCTGCTTTTTGTACTGTTCACCAGTTCTCATGGCAGGAATCTCTTCAGCTCATCTGACTAATTTACTACCTGCATATCAAGTGCATTGATCTTATATTTAAGACTACACTGCAAATATATTATTAAAAAAAACTAATAGCCATAATTTCAAAAGTAAATATGAGGCTGATGGGGCTGAAATCAGTAGATTTTATTTCAAAGTAAACACATAGGATTGTATTTTAAATTTTATGAAAGTCATAAATGCATATGCTTTGGGTCCTAGTTTATTGATAATAGTTAAAGGGTGGCTAAACTAAGAATCCAAAAGCTCAGTGATGGTTATAGTGAATATGAGACTTACTATTTTCTGTTTCAAGAGTGGAAGTGGTAATCATTTGTCAATTTTACAGTTTACACAGTAGATTTTGTTCAGCTTATTTTCTCCTTTGGTAACAAATCCATATGGAAAAATTGGGGAGCTTTCCTCCCCATCTATATACATATTATGTCATAACTAAGTATTAGTAGTGGATTTATCATTTCTGTTAATCAGAAATAATATGTTCATAGCAATCCAAAGAGAATTCTATGGCCAACACACTATTTGTTCATTCACCATGCACACACAATTAAAACATTTCTGCAGCAACAGCTAAAAAAAAATGTTGATTTTAAGCCAATAATTTGATAATTGTTTCTATATGGGTTCTTTTATCTAGCCTACTACATTTGTAATCTTTTTACCTATCTTTTTTTTTCTTTACAATAATTTCTCTAATAATCTCAGGTCCCAAATATTTTAAACAAATAAATGACATAAAAAATGAAATAAAAATATTTTCATTTTGCTTAGAACACTGCATAAAATCAAATAAAGTTATTTGTTACAAACTTACAAAGAGAAATAGAAGGAGGAAATCATACACAGCTTTGGAACTTTTGCTGTCTCGTGTACATTTAATTTACTTCCAACTGGCTAAATTATCAGAAGAACACTTCTCATTTTCAATGTACAAGAAGGGATCTTGTGTACTCACTGAAAAAAAACCTCAGGCTGCACGTCTCCTGATCAATGAGCAGCATTACTACCGTCTCTGTTACGGAAAAGCCAGTTCCGAGCCAAGAGTTCAAGGCTCATCTCCAACATTTTTGCAGAGGCCCTCTGAGGAAAATTCTTTCATGAGGCCCTGCGTGACATACTCTGTGGCAAATTTACAGTGCCAAATCCATCTAAATCAAATGTTATTACTGCACATTCAAGTACTGCAGGGCAACTCACAGGAACAATTAATCTTTGGCTAATTTATTAGCTAAGTATGAGAAAACAGTCAAATTAACTTATAAGAACTTATAACCATTCGGCTGCAGGTAAAACAATGCCAATAACATCACTCCTTGTATTTCACATCCCTTTCATAAGCTACATTTCACTTCATCAAATGCATGGGGTAATTAAACTGACACAGGATTTAAGTTGGGATAAAAGGGAAGGAAGGCAAGGTGATTATGCAGATGCAAGTTAGCCGTGGGAAAAAAAATTACAACTACTGCATTACTTCATCAATTAATAATTATAGATGGCTCTTCTTTACCCTCATAGTCAGTCTCTCTCCCTCCCTCCCTCCCTCCCTCTCCTTCTCTCTCTCCAATTGCTGTATAATACTGATACAGTATTTGTATATATCAAATACTGTAACATTTATTTAGTCAGGGTAGGGATCACTACACCACATTGCATCCACAGTATCTTTATATCAAGTCACCAATGATGCAGTTTTAATTCATAGATTTAATGAATAATTACAACAAATCTGTTATGAAGGAGTGAAAAAAAATTGACAAAACATCTTGCTGATTGAACAATGTTTGATGATGCAGATAAATACAGGATTCAGTAGAAGTTATTCCTGGGAAACTGAATAGCATTATATCCTATATAGTTCACAGGGAAAAAAGAATAAAGGAAAAAAAGAAAAAAGAATATTTAAAATGAATTTTATCAAGACACTGAATCTAAAATAAGTGAGCTGAATAATTTAAAAGATCTAAACACACTGAATGGTATTTACACACACACACAGGTGAATAAATATATCTGTATGTATGTGTTTGTGTAAAGAAACTATGTTAAGCAGCCCAACTGTCCTACCATTTTCCACTCAAACAGGTGTCCTCTCACTATTGTTTTTCATAAGATAGCATGATGGCTCAGTGGTTAAAGACATTTAGTTTGTCAGTCCAGGTTCAAGGCCCAAGTGCCAAGCAATAGGGTGAGCTCATTTTTTTTGTCATAGCTCTTGCCCACCTAGCAGTTTGAGAACTTGCAAATGCAGTAAATAAATAGATACCACTATTTATTTATACAGGTAACAGCATTCTGTGCAACTCAGTGTACAGTCATGCTGGCCACATGATCACTGCAATTGTTTGGACAATGCTGGCTCCCTTGGCCAAGAAACAAAGATGAGTACCGCCCCCTAGAGTCCAACACGACTGGATGGCGGAAATCTTTACCATTATGAAACATCAAGTAAATAACTAAGGATAAGCATTCATTTGGGGGAAGTGGAATCTTAGAAATGTTAACTAGAATTAGAAAAAGATACAGAATTTAAAGATATAGTTCAAAGACAGAACACAAGTGTGAGAGAGCAGTAAAACAACTAGTTCTTTTTTTAAAGCAAATATTTGAACATAGTTGAAAGCAGGGCAAGAGCAAGTCTAGAACAAAGGCAAAGCAAAAATACAGTATGTGAAAAAACTACAGAGCAAGAGAATCTATCTGCCTGTATGTCTGTCTATTATCTATCTATCTGTCATCTATCTATCTATCTATCTATCTATCTATCTATCTATCTATCTATCTATCTATCTATCACATTTTTGGAAACACCTATCTCCTTCATAGAGGGAATTAGTAAAAAAAAAAAAAAAGAACTGGAAAAACTTTAGGCAAACTTGTTTCAGTACTTGAAATGGAAGAAAACAAGGCAATGTGCCCAGATGCACAAACAAGTGACCTCATTGAAAATATACGATGAAAATACATTAACAAAAATTTATACTGGAACAATTAATTTGTCTGCTTTTCTTTTTGCCAGCAATTGTAATGCAAAATATGAGAAAATCAAAGGAATAGAAAGAAGAAAGTTCTAGAGAGACAAAAAGGAATTTTTAGTCCTTTGTTAAGTAGAATATCAAAATGGAGATAAAAAACTCAGATAATTTTAATCTTTATCCCTAGATGTTCAGCAGATTAAATGAACAGTAGAAACCAGTCAAGAATATAGAGAAGAAGTCTAGAATTGGTTGCAAGTTTTTTGTGGGATTTTATTTTTAAAAAGTTCAAATTGTGTTCATTACCTTAATGTTAACAACATTAAATGACCTAGAAAACAGGAGAGGTTCTGACATACTAACAAAACATTGAACTATGAATTCCTTTTTTAAATCATGTTATTATAAATTACAATTGCAACCGTAAAGCCTAATACAACATAAAAAATAAAACAATAAAAGGTGCAAAAACAATAAAAAATAGAAAAGAAAAAACATGTGGTAAAGAAAAAGAAAAATGTCTTTCCTCCATCACAATAAGTATAAATAATTTTAGTAACTTGTCACCTTCTTTTGAAATACATTGAATGATCTCTTCCCATATCTCATCTCTTATCTATAAACAAATCCTTAAAGCCTCATCATTCCGTAATGATGTCAGCAAAAATCAATTGTTTCTAGAGATAACATATATATTTTAATTATAGTAATTCTATATTATACATTACAGTGTTCCTTGAGAAATAATTTCCTAAACATGTGATCAGCACTGCCAAAACGGACAGCACCAATTCAGCATTGTGAACATATCCATTTAAACCTGTCTATATGGCACCTGAGTTAAGGTATATAGTCACACAGAATTTTGTTGGATACAGGTACTTAAATCTACAATAAAATATGTTTTATAAAATACCCTTATCATGTATCATCAAACAAACAGATTTGGGAAATACCTTTTACTCTATGTTCTACTTTCTTTAATTAGTCAAACAAAATTTAGAATTAGATTCAAAGCCTAGGTTCTAATTATATAGATTACATGCTTTACCCATGCACTGCTGAAATAGCAGATTAGGGATAGAACTTCCTGGAGAATATCTATGTGGTTGCTAAAGACAACACCAAATTCATGGCACATAGCCATATCTTTCTTTTGTGTTGTAAATCATCTATTACCAGACAAATTGCAGTGAAAAACATTCAAGGCTTACTCAGCAAGATCTTGAACTGATTGATTTAAATATCTAGAGCAGAGATCTCCAAACCTGGCAACTTTAAGACCTGTGGACTTCAACTCCCAGAATTCTCCAGCCAGTTGCCAAGTTTGGGAACCCCTGATCTAGAGAACAAGGAAGAAAATGAACTTCTCTTTGGAAATTAAGAATGTCTACTGATTCAATGGCTTAGGCATTCTTAATTGATGGTTATTTCCTAAAAGTTCCTGAATGACATTCACCCGGTGGCCAGATTCTATTTTATAAAGGTTTGCCTTTAATAGCTAGATTAGATTAAACTTTCCTTATCATCTAACATTTTACAATCCTTGAAATCCTGTTGGGTAAACCCAAATTAAGCATGATAATCAGATTTTAAGACTATTTACCAGGATACATTACAATTATTGATGCTTCTCTTGGTACGTTCTTTGATGTGCTTGAACGGAGAAGTTATTTTAAACTTATTTGATAACTTTGTTGCTTTTTAAATTTTCTACTGCAAACTTGAAGCAATCCTCTACCATTACATGTGACCTCTCGATAGCACAAAGAGTGAAACTATTTCTAAATATTTTCTTATTCATGGGCAAACTCTCTATGAACAAAGTGTCATAAAATATTATAATCCTTCCATTGTATTATGGGCAAGGGAGAAGCAGATAAACTTTAACAAAACCCTCAAGCTCCAAATATTGAGGCTGGAAACTCTTATTACCGAAGAAAGCCAAAATCTGGTACCTTCATATCATATCTCCAGCATATAAAAAGGAAGTATTTTGTATGCCTCCTTGAAGAAAAGAGCCATATAAATCTAGCAAGAATCACTGGGGAAGATCCTGAATCTTGGGGAAAATTGAAGGTATTAGGGGAAATAGGCCAAGAGGGGGCACAGTTGTTAAATACTATAACCAATGTTATAAGCACAAGCTTACAAGCTCAAAACAGCAGTCACTGACAGAGATTCTTGGTGAAATTAGGTCTATCAGGTCTGAAATCATAAGTGATTCAACAGAACAATAAAAAAGAGAAGTATTTATTTGTGAACAGAATTTGTAATATGAGGAATAGAGTTGAAAAAAGCAGAATGTAGGACTTTTCTAAGTAGAAAAGATCAAGTAGAAAACTAATATAGTTGGAACCAATGCAACAGTCAGTCTTCAGCAAATGCTACATGAAATAAAGGGCACAATTATAGCTGCAGGTGTCCCAAAGATGCTTTTTCGGGAGGCAACGGGACTTTCTTGTTTTTTGTTTTGAACATGTTTTGCTTCTTATCCAAGAAGCTTCTTCAGTTCTGACAGGATAGTGGGGAATGGAAGGATTTATATTCCTTGCAGACAGCTGGTAATCTGGATCCTTAGAGGGTCGTTGAAGCACTTGGAGGTTTATCTGTCACCTGAGTTCTGTAGTCTGCAATATTTCCTCTGGAAATCCATTCATACTCCCACACCATGGAAAGGGTGTTCATCCCAAATTGTATAGTTAAAGGTCTATAGAGATTCTCAGTCCTCCAGGTCATGGTTATCCCAAACGTGCTTTTTCAGGAGGCAACTGGACTTTCCTGTTTTTTCTTTTGAAGATGTTTTGCGTCTAATTCAAGAAGCTTCTGACAGGATAGTAGTGTCAGAGCTGAAAAAGCTTCTTAGATGAGAAGCAAAATGTCTTCAAAAGAAAAAACAAGGAGGTCCAGTTGGCTCCTGAAAAAGCACCTTTGGGACAACCATGACCTGGATGACTGAGAATCTCTACAGACTTATAGCTGCAGGTGCTACAGGAGAAAACAATATGCAAATGTATACTATCTGACTATCTTCCTTAATTAATTTGGATTTTTTCCCCCATACATGGAGATTTAAGTTGAAAAGATAAGGGGGAAAGTTGAAAAATACAGATCACGAAAGGAAAACAGCATGTGGATGTCTTCAAAATTCTGTGAATAAGGCTTAACATGTAAACAATCTAACATGCTTACCTTGTATTCCAGAGTTAAGCACACTTATCAAGTGTGCCATAAATGGTCTTAATAGTAGCATAACAATTATTCAGAGTAAATGAGAGGAAATATAACTGACTTGTTAGAGGAAAAACAAAAATGAAACAAACCTCTCAAAAACAAATTGTAAAGATGTATTTTAGCACAAACCTATGTTGACTAATTGTCTCTTCACCATAAAATGCATGAAATGGTTTCTATACCACAAAATGCATATAAGAAGCTAGAGAAAAATATATGCCAAATAGAAGAAAGCTGTTGTTAGCTCTTCAATATTAACTGAATTCATATATTATACTAAAGCATATAATCATATTTTACTGCAGATTCTCAAACAAATCATAGTTCACACCTCATGTTAAATCATAAATCATGGTTTACACATCAAGATGGTTCATCACATGGCTAGGATTACCAGACATCTGGTAAAAGAAGATGTCCTTTTTGACCACATGTTTCCCATCTGGCAGGCATAAGCTTAAAATCAAATATTGAGCAGCTTTATGAATGTCTTGGGCATTTAGAATTATTTTTACATTCAAACTTTCATGTAAACAGTCTACTTCTTTCTTTCTTTCTTTCTTTCTTTCTTTCTTCTTTCTTTCTTCCTGTCTCTCTCTCTCTTTCTTTCTTTCTTTCCTTCAATAGGTTCAATAACCTAGATATATGATATTTATTTCCAAAACCAGCACAGCCCCTTCAAATCTATGATCACTATAGTATGTAGATCACATGACTCATCATACATTTCAATGGTGAAATTTGAAAAATGAGTCATCAGCAATTTTATTATCTGTAGCATATGTTCTTGAAAATAAAGCTTTGTTGGATAAATACTGTGATGGAAAAACCAATTTTATTGGTGTTGAAAAAACTAATTTCATATATACATATGAATTAGTTTTTGCAGGGTTTTTTGCTCTATTTGTTGTCACAGGTGACCAAAAAGTCCTCCTTTGTTTGTTCAAACATCTGGTAGCCCTACACAGGGCAGTAAGCCAAAACTGAACTTTAATTCCTGTTCAGTCCACCATGTCAAACTCATCTCTCATTGAACACAGTTGAAAATGGAAATGTGAGGAAGATGCTATGGCAGCAGGCATTGGGAGCTACTGCATCCTGTTTGGACAATGTGGCATACTTTGTGAACAGCACAAGCTGCATCTCTTTATGCATTTACACAGTCTGTAGGGTACTGCATACATGTTTATTATTTATAAAATAAATGATGAAGTCACACACAGAAATACTCAACAGTTAAATTTCCCACAGGCAATTCTCCCTGGATGAAGGAAAGGATCAAATTGATTTAGGTACAACCCTGCTGACTTCTAAATGTGTTGACAACTTACCCCTGGGTAGACCTACAATGGATTGTGCTGCAGGTAGGAGCAAATTGACAAGGCCGAACCTTCTGTGCCCAAATATACTAAAAAATTTGATTAAATACATATTTAACATAGCCTGCCATGAAAGGAGTGGTTTTGGATCGGCTGTTAAGGCTTAGACCAGTTTTAGATAAAATTCCGAGACATGAGTATTGCAACAGGCTAAAAACCAAATAAGTAATCGAAAGTAGTAGCAACAGACAGCTAAGTATCTGTGGAGCTTCTGGGAGGCGAAGCCTGAGGGGGGCTACTTACTGTGTGGGTCGCTCTTTTCCCGGACTCCGTCCACTCGGCCGTCAGGGTTAATCCTCAGAAAGAAGCCTCCGTTTTTGCAGTACAGCCGTTTGGGGTCCTTAAAGTGTCCAGGCGGGAAGGGGCCACCGCTGCCGCCGCCGCCGCCGTCGTCGGGAAAGGTGGTGATGCTCCCCGCCGCCGCCATCCCCGCCGGGCCCGGCGCCACAGCCGAGGGCTCCCCTCGGGGTGCCCTTGCGCCACTTCTCCCCGCGCCTCGACGGCTCCCTCTGCCGCGGCTCCCTCTGCCGCGGCCCCCCAGTCTCGCCTCTCGACGGCTGCCCCGCGGAGCGCCTGCCTGAAAGGGAGCGCTCCCTCGCACGGGGAGGAAAGGCGGCCCGGGACGGGACGGGACGGGACGGCAGGACAGCCGGGCGTCCGCTTTGCCCCGAGTCGAGGCCCCACTTTCCTTCTCCTTCTCGAGCTTCTTAACGTCGCTCCGCAGCTCCGAGCTGGACGCTCAGTCCGTCCTCTTAGCCAGGCGGTCGGCAGAACCCGGCAGGCTAAAGGCTTCGGCGCCTGTTGTTGCCCAAGTGCAAGAAGCCAAGGCGGGAGTCGCTGCCGCCTCGGGCGGCTCGCTCAGTCCGCGCTATTATTTACTTGTTTGTTGTCCCCCGGCCGCCCCCGGCCCCACCTCCATCCTGCTCTCCTCCCCACACACACCCCTTCCCCTCAGTGCTTCCCTGCGCTGGCTCTCTGCCCGGCCCGGTCCGAGAGAATCGTTGGCCCCGGCTGCACTGCTGGAAACTGGCAAGGATGGAGAAGCGAAGAGGTTCGTTTCTTCCCGCCTCCTTCGCATCCCTTCGCTTAACCCTGCCCTGCCCGGCGCTCGTCCCGCTGCGGGGCCCTTCTGGGCCGCCTGTGCAAATCCCGAGTTTGGCAGCTGCTCCTGCGCGATCGGTCCCCACTGCCACCTCGGGCCTCGGGCTAATCTTGAGGCCCCGGGAAGCCCGGTCGCCTCACAAGGCTGTCCTTTCGAGACAACCGATGGGGACGTGTCCAGGGGGGCAACGTTTCCCCCGCCTGTCTAAGAATGATACCAAAAGGAAAACTTTTTTGAAAGATCGAGGTGGTTGGGTAGCACTAAGGGATCAGAGGTGCCCATTTCCCCAAGACAGGTTTCGGGGCTTTATTTATTTGTTTGTTTTTATGGGGAGGCAATGGTGGCCGTTGTTCTGATCCCATACATGAAGAAGTGTTCATACCGCGTGGTACAGTACTTGTAATCGTTAGTTGGATCAATACTTTCTGTTCAAGAGACTAAAACTTATAGCCCCAAGTGTTAGTTTCTGCTCAAAAGACAGCAAAACCTTTTGAGTTTTCAATGTGTCTGCAAAAATGTGACTAAAACTCTTATCTCTTTTCCACACAAGTCCTAAAACCAGCCAAAGAAAACCCAATTCAACAAAGGAGTCAAAAATATCCCGCTTATTTGTTGATTTATTGAGGAAAATTAACCAACCCAACATTTTCTGTGGCAAAAGTATGTGAACTTGAAGGATTATGAGTTCATTTGAAAGGGAAATTTGGATCAGGTATTTCAGTCCATAAGAGAATAATCGGGTGAGAGATCGTGTTTAAAGAACAGGATTCAAGGCTTTCGCTATCATCTTATCTTCACCACACAGGTATCTGGAATTGTCTCATGGCTCAAACAAAGGAGCCTGAGGATCTCCCAAAAACTATAATTGATGCTCACCAGACTGGAAAGGTTACCTGTCACCTGTCTACACTGCAAAGCTGTAGATTTCAGTGTGTCATAAGTAAAGCATGGCAACAAAATAAATGTTTGGCCAATAAATGACCATGGAATTTTACTTGTTGGGAAATTTTCAGAAGAAATATTCTAGTTAGTTGGAAAGTTAAGTCACATAAAGATCTGGGAAGAGAGGAGGCATTAAGAAATCATTATGATCCTAGTGCAGAGTGAATTTCTACTTGGGTCATTCCTGCACTAACCATAAGCAGGGCTTTTTTTCTGGGGGAACTCACCGGAACGGAGTTCCGGCACCTTTTTTTCCTTAGACTTCTTTTGT
>JANHGC010001836.1:125808-136377 GCA_027560395.1 Boaedon fuliginosus
TTTGATTTTATATTGTATAGGATATGTTTTAATTGTTGTATGCCGCCTCGAGTTCCCCCAATAGGGGGAAGAGAGGCGGGATATAAATCTAATAAATAAATAAATAAATAAATTGAAAGTATTCCCACACTATTGAATTGATTGAATAACCTGCAATGTCTTCTTTTTTATGTACTTAACAGATTCCAAAGGTAACTTGCAGAAAATACATTTTCATCATTCACACAAATTTATCCAGATGTTTATACTGAATAGTGTTCCCATTTAAATGTATGCGTTCCAGATAGCTGATCTAAAATACTGATAGGAAATAACATGAATGTAAAAATAATATTGAATAGGACTTCCGGTTTGACATCCCGTGACTCTGGGAGCGAAACACGTGAGCTCTGCAGTTTTGCCCCAGGCCTGCTGGTCCGAGGGATCCTAGAGGATCCTAAATTTCCCTGGAGGGGAGGTGAAGCAAAGGGGAAAGGCAAGGAGGGTCGAGGGGATACACACATCCCCTCCCCACCTTGGCGTAAGCCCTGCAGTCGATGACCGACTAGGACAGCAACCAAGATGGCGGCCAATTAGTTGGTACCATCCTGGGAAAAGCCAGTGCTGGAGGAAGAAAAAAGAAATCCAACAGGATGCTGGTCTGGGTGAGGTGAGATTTAAAGCAAGATTTGGAAACTACAGGACTAAATTAAAATTTTATTTGCAGTGAGCGGGTGAGTGGTGAAATTAAAGTGAGGCAACCCATCCATAAAAGATAAATACTGTTCCTACTACCTTCCCCCCGGTCTGGAGGAGAAATATTATTATTATTATTATTATTATTATTATTATTATTATTATTATTATTATTTATTAGATTTATATCGGACTTAAAATTAGCTATATATCAGACTTCGTTATTTTGCTATTAAAATGGAGCCTCAAGAAATGCAAGAGGACTTTACCATGATGTGGGACCACTGTGCCTCAATTATTGATAATGTCAACGAAATCCGAGCGATGGGAGCAGAATTTAAAAACACCATGAATAAAATGTTGAAAAAAAAATGGAGAAAATCGAGGCAGAGATTGGACAAACGGGACAACCAATGGCTCTTGGACTTGAGAGGCAGAGGTGGGAGATGAGCAGAGGGAAGAAAACGACACAGAGGGGAAAATGGCAATGAAACAACCAAAAGAGAAAGCAGACATCAGAACCTATTTTCTTTAAAATAAAAAAGAACTTGGAAATATTGAGAATAAAAATACAGAAAAGGACAAAAAGACTGTCAAGGTGGAGTACAAGAGACAGAGGCAAACAAAGAGAACAGAAATGATGGGAGCTGGAGAGAAATTGATAAACAGGAGGGGAATAGGAGAGGAATGGATTTTCCAAGAAGAAAGAGAAGGGATGAAGGTTAAAAGAAAAACTTTTAGCCATGATAAATTGGCAATATGTACCAAGATGGCATTTTATTTGGGTATGTTTGCAATCTATATTGGTTATCTTATTAAATATTGAAAGATTTTAAATATTGCAATTGAAGAGGATTTTAAGAATTTTAAAGAAAATGCATTAAGGATATTTTAGAAAGGGGTATTATTATTATTAGAACTTAATGAACTTAATGGAATAAAACAAATGGACAATATATTTCAAATATAAATGATGATTAATGTGATGAATAAATTTTAAGCTTAGTACTGATTTGTAATATATTTAAAATGAGAATTTAAATGGGGGAAACTAGAAAGATGAAAAATGATTTTATAAGAGCAAAGGGATTATGAAGTGTTTTATATCTTTTTCCTGTTAATGTTGTTTTTTTAAGATGAGATGTAATGGCTATATATAAGGAAATTGATGGAAATAACTGTTGAAAATGTGTGTAACTCAGAGAGCACTGATTGGATACATGATATGTTGTTTTTAATTTCGAAAAAAATAAAAATAATTTAAAAAATAATAATATTGAATAGATTTTTTTATGCTTCATTTTAACTGCAGGATGTCATTTTTTTTATATTCAGTGGAAAATGTTTACTAAGAAAAACAGCTTAGCTTTCATTGATGTCATGAGAACTGAGGTAACCAGCACAAGGCAAGAAGAAAAAGAAAAGTCCCTAAAAGCAGCAGACCAGTTTCAAGTAAAATGCAACCACATTGCCAGAATAGTAACCTCAGAATTGCAATGCTTATGATCCTGCAAATAGGGAGGGAACACAATGACAATTTCAACGATGAGATAGTTAATCATACCTGTTTGTTTTTTAATGGTCTGGGGAGAAAGGGTGAATAATTTATTTCCAAAGCATTTCTCTTTGGCACTTTGATAATTCACGAGCACAAGATATGAACAGGCTAAACTCTCAAATAAAACCTCCAACTATCGCTACAGTCGACAATTATAAATTACCTGGCTTCACAGGGGAATTGAAATTTCACAAGCTAATTTTGTCACATTCTTTGAAAGCAGTTCTTCCCCTCAGTCATTTTTAACAGATGAACTACACCTAACCCAACCATGACTAAACTATAGGAAAGTCATTTCTTAAGATTAAAAATGGGTGGGTGGGGAAACTTAGATATTATAATGTAAGACAGTAAGATAACCGGGAAGTAACCAAATGGGAGGAGTGAAGTGAAATTACCTGAGCTTTCCAGAGTGGAATTAAACTTCAAAGCATGAAAATTGTTGAGTCAGCATGTTTCCAAGATACAGGTTAGAAAAAGCATGTGCTGTTACCAGATGAGATATATCAGGCTTCAGAAAGAATGACATAGGGGACTACAGAGAACTGTACCACTTTAAATCAGACTTCAAGAGGACGGAACCTAAAGCCATTCAGTCTTGTCAGGGTTGATCCTGAGCCTGTTTGATCCTAACCAGATCTCCACAGCCTCCAGGCACCAAGACATCACCTCAACAGCATTGTTGGTGTGGTCCGGGGTAGAGATGTACAGTTGGGTATCATCAGCATACTGTACCGTTGGATGATTTCACCCAGCAGCTTCATGTAGATGTTAAATAGGAGAGGTGAGAGGACCGAACCCTGAGGGACCCTATATAGTAGGTGCCTCAGGTCTGGCCTCTGTCCCCTACCAACACCGACTACGAACGACCCAAGAGGTAGGAGGTGAACCATCATAAAATGGTGCCCCGCACTCCCAGCCCCTTGAGCCATCCCAGAAGGATACTATAGTCAGTATCAAAAGCCACTGACAGGTCAAGAAGCACCAGGATGGAGGCATAGCCCCTATCCTGGGCTCACCAGAGATCATCCACCAGCATGACCAATACTGTCTTGATGCTGTACCTGGTCCTAAATCCAAACTAAATTGGATCCAGATAATTGGCTTCCTCCAGGGTCCGCAGGAGTTGGAGCACCACCACCTTCTCAACAATTTTCCCTAAAATGGGGAGGTTGGAAACAGGATGAAAATTCTTCAAATCAGCCCAGTCCAGGGAAGGCTTCTTGAGGAGGGGTCTCACCACTGCCTCTTTCAAGGCTGGTGGAAAAGATCCCTCACTCAAAGAAGTATTGACCACTACTTGGAGCCAGCCTCATGTCTCCTCCTGACTAGCTGAAACCAGCCAGGAGGGGCACGGCTCCAATAAGCAGGTAGAGGTGCTCATCATGCTCATGGCCCTATCCACTTCCTCAGGACTCACAGGATCAAAGACAGATACTGAACAAATTCTTCAGCTCGACCCTGCAAAGATTCCTCAGTCCCCCTCGGAGTTAAGAGGGAGCTAGTCACCCTAAACAGGGTGGCTGGGCAACAGTCCATGGATGCAATGTGTGGAAAAGTGATGACACTTTGCCATTCTTATCATCACTTGATAATATTTATTAGTGCTTAATAGTGCTCAGTTGGATTCAGATTTACTGGTCTTCCAGCGATGCTCCAGACGTCTCTTCTGGCGCTTCATCTCCCAGAGTTCCTCTGTAAACCAGGGGGCCCTCTGAGATCTGCTCCTAGTGAGAGGTTGCAGGGCACAACCCGATTTAGAGCCCTGGCAGCCACCCTATTCCAGGCCACAACCAAAGTTTCAGCTGAGCTGAGCTGGGCAAGGGAATCAGGAATCTCTGCAAGCTCCCTCTAAAACTCTTCTGGGTCCATTAGATGCCAGGGTGGAACCACCTAATCGGTTCTGACTCCCTGCAGTGGGGGAGTGGGTGTCAGGAACTCTAATGTCAGCAGGGAGTGATCTGACCATGGCAAGGGTTGGATGACTATATCCCTCAAATCCAGATGAGATGAACACCAGGTCAAGTTTGTGTCCTCCTCTGTGAGTCTCTCCTACATGAGAGTAGTGTGTGTAAGACAAAATGAAGGGCTGTGCTTATTTTATAACAAAGGGGTCACAATTCTGAAAGGTCTTAATTCCAACACATTGATATGCCTTCACTTTTGCAAGTCCCTTTGGGAATATGTAGGATGTCTAGAAATGCTGACACATATAAGACTGTGACAACATCACTTTAAACCAAAGTGTCAGAAAAATTGTCACTGAAATCTGTTTCAGAGACCTGAAAATGAAGCCAAAGTTACAGCAGTTCGATGAAAAAAAACCAGGAGATTATTAGTAGGCAGTTATTCTGTATTTGTCTCAATTCATTCCTTAGTCTTATTTACTGCTAAGTCTGTGAAGGCAGGGTGTATGGACATAGCTTTTTTTATTTTTTGCAACTTTTTAAAATTGCTGCCTCCTTTCCTGGAATTCCTCTAAGGCACTTGTTTGGAACTTTGAAATTCTTAATAAATATAAATACTGATGCTTGAATGAGCATGTAACTGACTTCTGACCTGATCTTGAGAGCCATCTTGCCACCATCAAGTCACCTCTGCCAGTTTACTGCAGCCAAGTCACTGCAGGACAACTCTACATGGCCAAGTTGCCACAGGGCCAACTTGCCAGGGTCAGCCAGAGGGAGAGCCAGATGGTGGGCAAGCAAGCAGGTGGACTTAGAAATAGGATTACTGTTCTAATCTTTCTTAGGCAAGATCTTACAGAAATCTTCAAGCATTCGTCTTGTTTTCCATGCTGTTCAATATCTACAACCAGGGGCTGAAATTATTTGAAAAGTTCAATATTCAAATGTCTGCAATGACTGGGGCTCATGTATCATCAACTCAGACAAGGAAGATAGTTGAACTAGATATAGTGAACAAACTGAAATTTAGATAGAGTATAGATACTAAGAAAGTGTCTTCCGGTAAGCACATTTTCTGTGAAAAATGCTCTTTGATTCAATTCTCTGTCCAGATATTCACACAGTAGCCAGGCGAGGATCTTTTTTTAAACACTTAGGCGTTTCCTGTTTATTTGTTTTTGTGTATTTATTTATTTTGAAATTTATTTGATTTATGTTCTTATTTTTCTTCATATCGTCAAAGTAACTTCATTTTATTTCCATAACAACAACCTATGACAGTGGTGGCGAAACTTTTTGAGATTCCGTGCTGAAAGTGTGTGCACATGCACACATGTGTGTGGCTGCATGCCCCTGCACTCCCCTCTGTATGCGTATGTGTGCACCCTCCCCCTATGTACGTGCGCATGAACCTGATAACTAGCTGATTTTTGGGTCTCTGCCTTGCATGCGCAGGGGTGAGAAGGAGCCCCGCCTCCTGTGAATGCACACATGATCCTGAGCATGTGCACGTGACCCCCCTCCTCCCGGCCAACTGATTTTTGGGCCTTTGTCATGCGAGGGCAGGGGAGCATGGGGGGGGTATCATGCGCTGCTGGAGAAGCCAATGGGGGATGCCTGCCCGCCACCACCAATGCCGCCTACGGACAGCCCAAGTGGAGGTGCCTGCTGTTGCATCTTGGATGTGACTCCTTCATTTGGGCCACCCTGCCCACCATGGCAGCGACAACATGGAGACATGTGCCTTGCATCTTTGTTCATGGCACCATGGGGATGGAGACAACCATTGCTGGGGCTGCACCTTCCCCCATCACCGTGGTAACCACTGGCTGCCCAGGTGGCACGCACGAGCTGTCGGGGCAACTCAATGGGCCAAATGGTACTGCGACCCATTTGAGATTACAAAACATCCATGCAATTAATGATCCATTGGATCAGGGTTCCCCAAACTTGGCAACTTTAAGCTTTGCTGGCTGATGATTTCTGGGAGTTGAAGTCCACAAGTCTTAAAGTTGCCAAGTTTGGAGACCTCTGCATTGGATTGTTCATGCAACAGCAAGAACCAGTTGCATTCGCTTGCTCTGTGCCACGCATTCTTAGGGGCAGAGGGAACATGGGGGTCATGCATGCTCCCCCCACCCCTCCCCCATGCATGCGTGCATGATCCCCCCGTGCCTCTTGCCGGCCAGCTGGTTTTCGGACCTTTGCCACACATGTGGGGGGAGGAGGTCACGCGCACTCCCCTGCCTCCGCGCATGCGTGGCAGATGCTAGAAAATGAACTGGCCGGTGCACATGCTCAGTGGAGGTGAGCTGGGCAACGGGTCGCGTGCCGGGCGACATGGCTCTGTGTTCCACTTTGGGCATGTGTGCCATAGGTTCGCCATCACGGACTTATGAGGTTGATTGGCCTGAAAAAATATGTGACTGCCCTAGCCCCATATGCAAATTCTTTTCAAGCCAGATTGCTCACACTGAAGTTCAAGTCCACCTATGTTGGACAGAATGGGCCTGTCACAATATCTCAGTTTAATCTGCTTTGCAGGATTATTGGGCGAGTAGAATAATAAATGACCATATTTGCCACGTTTTTGATTGGAGGAAAACATTCAGTAAACACAAGCAGATAGCTTACTGTACTTCTCTCTGATCTATAAAGGTTTGACATGATACAAATTATGACAGGGGACCATTTCAACTCTACATTTCTTTTAAAATAATCTGACACAGTTGCAGAAGACTCCATTTCAATACCTTAGGTGATTTAAACCAGTCCTTAAAGTAGTAATGATCAGATTGTAATTATGAGTGAGTAATATTGGAATATCCCATCTCTATCATGATTCCTTCCATGCTAATTTAAATGTTCATAAGAAGCAATAAAAATCCCAAAACCATTTACTCACCCTCAGGTTTAGAAGTTGATGCAAAGTTTGTTTTGCTAGTAGATTTGTTACATCAAGATATGTGTACAGATGTGTTGTATTGTAATCTCTGACTCATTCTGAAAATGGGAATTACCCTCTCACTTTTTTTTCCTTTTTAATGTGCGAATGGGACACATTTTCACTAGCTTCATAAATCCTGGCTCCTACGCACAAACTCACTTACCTATATTCATCTAGCCAATGGAAAAGAAAAAGGGTTACTCATTAATCCATGAAATAAAGCTTTCCAAACTGAAATGCGTGGTTTTCTTCTTATCTGTCCATAAAATGTTAATAAATAGGTAGTGTACTTGAGGACAGCTAAATTAATTCAGCTCATCAGAGAACACTTAAACTCCTGCAGATATGAAACTGTTATTTGCTTGCTTTTTGTTTTCTGCCTTTTCATTCAGTTTGATAAACACTACACCCATTAAAAGTGGTGTTTTGTATGAGGAAGTCATTCAGAGTATAGGCACTCTGAGTAGTAGTATAAAAGTGGTAAGTACAATATGTATGATATTTTTTTATTATAAATTACAACTTAATTATTATGTGAAAAGTCACATTTCTAGAATACTGAAAACTGAAATCTTAAACAATTTATGAAATTGCAAACAATAACATGTGTTTACTTTTGCATTTATTTAGGGTGTGCAAAGTTTACATTCACCCAGAAATATCCCGGTAAGACTTTATCAAAATTTGTTTTATTATAGACACATATAAAATATTTTGAACAGTGTGTAACACAAAGTATAAGTTTCTGAAGTGATAGATATCTACAACATATCTTGCTAAGTCATCATTGTATGGTTGTGCTTTATTAGACAAATGGCCCTGGTAGAAACTCCTAATTAATTAGCACTGTGGTATTAGCTCATAAAGTTCGTTTTTATGCAGTAAATAATTCCATGTAACAAGAATTCTGAACCAGATAAAAACATTAGATGCTTTGAACATGTTTCATAGATAATTAAATGTAGCAGAATAACATTGCCCCATAAATCTTAAAATTTCCAGCTAACATCAGTAACAGAAATGTTAAAAGAAAGGATATTTCTGAAATCTGAAATATGCAAAATCATTGGTTCCATTCACTGACATTTCAGTAGTACATGGCAATTGCTTTAGATTCAGAATTGTAATCTAATGGCAAGTTAAAGAAAAAAGATAAACAACTTCCACTCACCTGTTCCTTCTTTTTTAGGACAACATTACAAACTTGTTTGTTTGTTATTATGAGCAAAAAATATATCCCGCTTCTTTGCTCGATGTGCTTCTTTTTTCAACATTAACATTTCTAATAAGAACCGCATTCTCTGAATGCTGCAATGTTTGCATTAAATAGTTTATCACTTTTTAAAAATTGCCATGTTCCACAGACAAAACAACTAGAGCTAGCAACTAATTGCTTAATCATAACTTCTCAACAAACATGTCTGCCAAGTTCAGGAAATTAGTGGTTTCACACACATGCAAGCATCTTTTAAAGACCTGACCAAATTTTCTTCAGCACAGTAGAAACTTCCTGGAGTATTATTTTGATGTGTGCACTTTTTACCTTGCTATACATATATATGCATGGACCCCTAATACATATATAATATATGTGGCTCAGAAGGACCAATGGCCAAGACTGCCTTTTATTATCCTTGGCTAATGTAGCTGCACCCTTTTCAACAGCTCAACAGTTATGGCAACAGCAAACAAGTTCATACCAATGCTCAAAAACCTACATGGACACAATATGTCTGTGAAGTCACAAAACTTGATCTCAACTGTTGAGAGACTTCTGTTTATTTTGATAGAGATGCAATGACTTCCAAATTAGACTATTTCAATATTGTCCACATGGAGCTATTTTTAAAGACAGTATGAAAAATACAATTGCTTCAAAATGTGGAGTATTTATATGAAGATCACCACTATGCATTGATTATGTTACCTAGCTTGGATAATGAAAGGTCCTCAAGGAAACAACCAAGCATAGAGAACATAATATAATTCTGTTTCAATGAGAGTCCTCTCTCCCCTCCATTCAGTTTAAAACCAAAGATCATATTATCTTTTATCTTTTTGGCATTGCTTTGCATCATGATTTGCTGCAGTAAGCAATGTGGAACTATTTGCTTAAGTATTATGCTACTACCCCCACCTAAGTTTTGAAATAGGTTCCTTCAGAAGTATTTTTTTTTTGAGGTTTTGTTAAGAAAAGGATATTGTAAAAAGGATCTTTTGTTAAAATCAAGATATTATTGAGACAATATCCCTAAATGCTGACCACAACATTTATATAACTCATCTATGTACGTTTACAGTGCAGTGACATAACCACTGAGTCAGTTTTTAACCTATCTAAATCTAACTGATGAAGCTTTTATAAGTGAAGTTTTACATGATAAATATACAACTGTTTATGTATCTCAGAAGTAATTAAAATATTCTCAGTTTATCTGGAAGATGGAAAGTTTGGAACTAATTTTTCTTTTCACCAAATAAATTAAATTGATTATAATATAGCAGGTGACAGAAAAATAAATTTAAGTACTGATATGTTGCCCCTAGAGTTTTTAAAAATGTATATATGTAGAATTTCTTAATTTCCTTATCCTAGTTTAAAATAGAAAATGGAAATAGATATTCTTACTTTACATTACTAATCTAAATAATTACTATGGCTACTCATGCAACCCCTGGAAAATTCCTGGATGCTTTAAAGAGCAACGCATAATTAATATATTTGTGGTCTTCTGAACTCTGAACATCTTTTCTCAATTTCCAAAGCACTGCACATCCGTACTACCGGTAGATGTTAAACTTTATATCTTTACAAGATTCAGTGATAACAAAGCAAGTTTGCGGTCCTGTGCCTTATGAACTGTCTGCTACTTCTTGGGAATAGAGTTTTGATTTTTATCCAACTAGTTATTGGTCATCCAAATGCTTTATTTATGTTTTTTTCTTAGAGTACCATAATACTATCTATTAAATATAAACACCATATAATAAGTGATATGAGTATGCCAAGCAAAGCATTGGGAGAGGAAGAAATCTCATAGATACCATCTTGGAGCGCTGCAAAACAGGATACAAGTTTTAAAGAGTCATAGTAGTGGGAAATACTTTTTGACTTTTTTGATGCTGTTTATGGAGACATTCAGTAAAACCCTTATTTATTTTGAACGATTTCTTTCAAACATAGTTGCTCATAGACAAATCTGTTGAAGTTAAATTTTAAGTTATCATGCAAACATCAGAAGTAGAAAAAATATATTTAAATGTTGAAAAATCACTTCTTACTATGCATGGTTATTTATTTATTTATTTATTTGTTTGTTTGTTTGTTACATTTTTATGCCGCCCAACTCCCGAAGGACTCTGGACGGCTCACAACATGGATAGCAATAGCACTCAGATGTTATCTACTGCTTATCAGAGCTTTATAACACTCCCCAAGCAGTTACAGAGTCAGCTTATTGCCCCCAAACAATCTGGGTCCT
>JANHGC010001836.1:136477-149708 GCA_027560395.1 Boaedon fuliginosus
CACTCTGACACTATTCGCCGCACAGCTGTTGTGTCAGAGTGCTTGCAGAACACCACAAAGATTTGTAAGTCAATTGCGTGGAGTGCGCATTTGACTGGCGTTCGCCAAGCGCACCCACGAAGTGCGTAACCAACAAACCAGGAGGAACCCACCCCTGCCTAAAACCATTTTTTAGATGCCTGCAGAGTCCCTGCGGATCTTAAAGGCTTCCTTGTGAGAAGCTGCTATCTGGAGTCATGTGGACAATGTCTTCAGCTTTTCCTTATCTAGACAAGCTCTGCTGACCAAGTTCTTTACCTGATCACAGTTTCAGCCTTAGTGTCATCTCCATGATTTCAGAAATGTGCCAGTCTGACATTTTTACATCAGGAAATCTAAAATAACAGGGATTTTCCAGACAGTCTTCAGTCCTCAAGTGTCAACACTGACTCAAAGGCACACACAGACACACACACACACACACACACACACAAGCCCTACTTAGGTAACTTGTAATAGGTAACTTGGTACTTTGCAGATCTGTTTGACCAGTCTTATGGATAACAAAAATCATAGTTCAAAATTTCTGCAGTAATATAGAATGGAGGAGGTGTCTAAGGGAATATTGCCCCAAACATATATTCTTCGAAAGACCTCTTCACAAAAGCCCCAGTCAATTTACCAAAGCAATAGTTGCTCAGACTTTTACAGGTTAAAAACACCATTAGAAAAGAGCCTCAGCCATATTAAAGCCCAGAAGGAGGGGAAAAAATGCTAATCCTCTTGTCATCCTTAATTACACCCTAGAATCCAACTCAGCAAATATGTCTCCCTGCCACTGCAGGCAATCAGCATCTCAGCATGAAGGCAGAACTAACAAGAGACAGAACAGACATAGGCAGGAATCTGTCCTGGCTGGCACTTACAAGGTTAGGCTTGGGAGCACAAGAGTTTTGCAGGTAACAGGCAGTTTCTCACTTAGTCTTGGTCTTCTCACCCATCTCATAACATCCATACTAAATGTGCAGATGGAAGATTTCCCTCTCAACTTCATACTGTAGCCTCCATATATTTCCAAAGGTAGTGAGCCATAATTCCCATTGTTCCTAGTCAGCATGTTGGTTGGTGAATGGGGGGGGGGGGGATTGAGGAGACCTGACCTACAAGGTGAGACTAGCAGTGTGGATGTTAGTGCAACTAACATTTATGAGAATCAAGGTACTAGCAAGGTAAAGGTTCCCCTTGCACATACATGCTAGTCAGTTCCTGACTCTAGGGGGCGGTGCTCATCTCCATTTCAAAGCCTAAGAGCCAGTGTTGTCCGAAGACGTCTCCAACATCATGTGGCCAGCATGACTATACTCCGAAGGTGCATGGAACGCTGTTAACTTCCCACCAAAGGTGGTCCCTGGATTTTTACATGCTTTCAAACTGCAAGATTGGCAGAAGCTGGGACAAGTAACAGGAGCTCACTCTGTTACACAGCACTAGGGATTCAAACTGCCAAACTGCCGACCTTTCTGATCAACAAGCTCAGCGTCTTACCCATTGAGCCACCGCTCTAGCAAGGTACAGCTCTGCAAATTAAGATAATTTATTCATTGCATTCCACTGCTTTGGAAAGGATGACAAGGCCCTGTAGTAAAATAACAATAACAACGACTTATTAAATCTTTATAAGCTTTCCCAAGTAGACAAATTCCTGTGCTTTAGGTCAAGATTTTTATACAATTAACATGAAGAACAACTTGAATTTCTCATTCTTACAAAATAATGGTTTGGTTTTAATATACTCAGCAGGGACCTCCACCTATTCTTACATTACTAATGAGTATTTGAAAAGGTGACGCTATAAATCACAATATAAATACAGAGACAACGGCCAAAAAAAAGCAAAGAAATGTGAAGTTGAAACTTGGATAAGAAACTTTTCTCTATTTTGGAGACAGAGGATATAACAAGAAGTTCTGTCTTGTACTGGTATAAATTTTCAGGGACAGTATCTATTGAGCAGAGTTGAATTTCAGGATTTAGTGACATGAGAAAAGCAGATTTACTGATATTTTAGTGGCAACTATGGCTGGCATCTTCAGAAGCAAGATGGTCTATTATATGAACCAAAGTAAACTGAGCAGGGACAGAGCAGGTTCCTGTACTTATAGCCAGGTGAGCTGACTTCTGACTGGTCTTCCACTGAGCTGATTTCAGATTGGTGCAAGTTGGTAAGGGCTGATCTATGATTGGTTCTTTTGTACCAATTTTGATTGGTCATTTTTGTGGTGCTGGTTCTCAATTGGTCCTTTGTTCATACTGGCTTCTGACAGAACATTTTTGAGTACTGATTCCTGTTGAATTTTGGTCTACCACACAGCTACTAAAGGCACCATAACTCTGCTACAAAAAGTTGCCAATCTTTTTAACCAGGTATAATTAAAAGAAGTAGGCATTATATTTATTTATTATTTATTTATTTATTATATTTCTATGCCACCCAACTCTCGAAGGACTCTGGGCAGCTTATAACATAGATAGCAATAGCACTCAGATATTATATACTGCTTATCAGAGGTTTACAACATTCCCCAAGCAGTTACAGAGTCAGCTTATTTCCCCCAGCAATCTGGGTCCTCGTTTCACCGACCTTAGAAAGGATGGAAGGCTGAGTCAACCTTGAGCCTGGGGAGATTCGATCTGACAACCTGCTGAACAAGTCAGCAGAGACTGCAAAGATGCATTTAACCACTGCTCCACCGAGGGTCTTTTGATGACTGATGAAGCAATTTTTATGCAAAAGAATAATCATATTAAAGTGCTGAGAACTATGTTATAATTTTATAAGCATCTCTGGTGTTAAGCATATTTTCAACATACTGTACAAGTTCTATTACATAGAGTGGGTTTTTTTAATTAAAAAACCTTTATGAATGCCAAAATTCAATAACAATGCTGGTATTATAAGAAATTTTACTTTCTAAAAATATCCCAGACATAATATTTTATTGGCTGAGCATTGTATCTGAGATATCAAATTAACATTATAAATCATGTTTTCATGCCCAAAACTTGTTAGTGGAATCTATTCCAACTCTTCCCACATTTATTTTAGTTTTTAAATCAAGAATCTGATTTTATGTAAAAGAAAAGGGGGTTTGCTGTAAATCTTTGACATACTGTATATAAAATCATGCTTTCATTTGTCCTAGAAATGGCATATTGTTTCTGTTTTTAATGTCTGGTTTTATTCTGGACCTTCTAATAATAGCCATTAGATAGCCTGACAAAACAGGTTTTCTATAGCAAAGGCTGATAGCTGCAGAAAGATAGTGTAATATTTCTAAAGATTAACACTGGGGCAAAGATATCACACAGTTGATGTTAGAAAACGATGAATGAATGTCATTGGGACGCAGCCCAATGCTTGTTGTTTGTTTGTTTGTTTATTTATTTAATTAATTACATTTTATGCTGCCCAACTTCCGAAGGATCTGGGCGGCTTACAACATAGATAGCAATAGCCCTCAGATTTTATATATCAGAGCTTATAATGCAAAAGGGTTGTTTTCTTAAATCTGCAAAACATGTTGTACCGATGAGTTACGGTAGGTTGATTTATGTTACTGTCAGTAAGATGACATGTTATTTGTCTTCCAGAACTGTGATTCTTGTACGGATTATCCAAAGCAACCAGAAGCAGTATTTTTAGAAGACTTTAAAACACTGCTACAAAGGGTAATGATTTGTTTTTATTCTTATTGACATTTTCTCTTACGATTTCTAGGTGAATAATTTTGTCATGGTGATTTAACATTTTAAATCATTTTTATGTTTTACAGCTCAATCGAAATACTATGAAAACCTAAGGCAACAGAAGACCTACTCCTTAAATTTTCATTATTATAGAACATTTGTTGTTTCAAGTTGAGGGCATGGTTGTTGTTCTTTTAATTATGTGAATAGAATTTTTTCAGGGTTTTCCACATCAGCATGAAAAACACCTGAGCTCTCTCTCTTCTTAACAAGAAGAGAGATACTTCGTGCGTACGCTCCATGAAGCGGATCTAACATGTACATCAAAATTATCATAAAACTGACTATTTGAATTCATTCAAAAGAAATTCAGTTTCATGTATTTTTTAAAACTTGAATTAATTTGTCATTCTATGGAGATATCCTATTTCCTTTTTTTAAAAAATGTACTGAATGTATCTATTCAATACTTTGAACAATAAGCTATGCAAATATTGAAGAAGAAATATTGTGTCTTGTATTGGAATTCACCTATATAATTCATCCATTTTTTTGTACAAAGCATTTCTTAAATTTCTATTAATAATAGAAATTAATAGATAATATTATTTCTATTAATAATATTAATAGTTAAGAAATGTGAAGAACAGTTCAGATTTAATCTTATATTTCTTTGCATTAGCTATCCACCTAGAATAGGCATACTGAGCACCTATGTGCCTGTTCACATAGCAGTTTTCTATGTATATCTTTAGATCAAAAATCACTATAGATTTTCATCTGTAATCACTAACATTAATTAAATATCCACAATAACATACATTGCATGTTCGGCTATTTTTCCCCTCATTTTAAAAATAGCATAAAGTAAATGCCATCCAGATGAAAATCATTTCTATCTTACTTTTCCCTTGTTGTCCTTCCTGAGGTGAATACGTTTTCTCATTAAAATAAAATCATAGACTATATTAGTTTTTAACAGAGCAGATTTTTATTCTTAAAGAATATTAATGTTTTTCCATGTTATAGACCGCATTAATAGTAGAACAACAGTCATAGCTGCATCCCAGTACAGAGCAAGACCTGGTAGAAAGTCTGATTGCATGAGGCTATGTTCTAAGGATTTATGCACAGCATTATTCCCAAGTGTATGCCATTATGACCATATATTTAGATTAATGCTGTGACTTTTTTATGAGTCAATTTTGCAAAATCTGTGTATATGCAATGGGTTGCCTACATCAAATTGTTGAAAGAATCTATCAAAATGTATAGTTTCAATCTACCAAATAAATTAATATAAATGTATTAATTTACCGGTTTTGACATTTTGCAACTATAAAGACATTCTTATTTCAACCTTTGGTAATGCTATGTATATGAGGCACAAATGGAAGCTAACAAGAAACAAGAATGGACTTGATCAAATTCAATTCACTTTACATTTGTCTTTTAATATCATTTGCTGAGAACAGGTTGCAAAAGGCAGGAAGTCAATGAAAATTTGTACCGTGGCAAATAATGGAAAATAATTTATTCCTAGGGAAGATATGATATGATATCAACAGATATTTCATTATAGGTTAGCATGCACTGGATGCTGCCTGCACTCTTGTATCCTTCTAACTATTTAATTTAATATTTATTATGCTTGTGTAATTCTAAAATATGGTTTATTTATATGCTAGTTGAAATAATGTATTTAAAATTTGAAAATATGAAATAAATTCAGATATACAATTTATTCTTGTAGTATATAATCTTTTACAAAACTACAACTTCAAAGTAACTTGTTTACCATAAACCATGGCACTGCTATTCTGTAAAATATAGTACATTCAGAAACTTTTATTTTGCGATGTTTTGTTTAAAGCTAAAGAAATCAAGGTTTCCTTTTAGCTGGTATTGACTCCTGGTATTTCAATGGATATGTCCATGTTTTCTCCCTTAGCAATGATGATTGGTTTTTGTTCACTTTTGAGGTTAGCCCCTAAGGCTGTAACAGCAAACCTATGGCACATGTGCCAGAGGTAGCTACACAGAGCCCTCTCTCTGGGCACGCACGCCATCACCAGCTCGTCTTCTGGTTTCTGGTGCCAGCCAGTTGGTTTTTGTAGGCATTGGAGGGCCTGAAAATGACCCAAAAGATGGCCACAAAACAGGCAATTTTTCAGGCTGTTTCCAGGCCAGTTTTGGGGCTGTTTCCAGGCTGTTCTTGGGCCATTTTCCAAGTTGTTTTCAGGCCGTTATTTGGGCTGTTTTCAGATTGTTTTTTGGCCTGAAAATAACCCAAAAAATGGCCTGAAAATGGCCTGAAAAAAATGACCCTGAAAATGGCCCCCAAAACAGGCATGTGTGCACTGGCCAGCTGGTCTTCAGGTTTCTGGCACTTTGGCACACACACTTGCACGTGCATGCATGTGCGTTCCAGTTTGGGCACTTGATGGTTCGCCATCACTGCCCTAAAGCCTTGTATTATCCTGGTAGTCTTTCATGCTCAGCCAATGTTGACAAGGTGCTGCCACCTGCTGTGATATTGAAGCAAAACACCTAAATGATAAATTTATTTTATTTTGTCATATTTAAGAATTGCCCATCTCCTCACAGGGGGACTCCGAGCAGTGTACAATAAAATATTAAAAGCATAAAATAGTATTTTTAAATGTAACATTAAAAGAGACAAGGGTTAGGGTTGGATGTTAAGAATTATTTAAAAGGTGGGGGGGGGACTTTCAGGACACCAACCAACCCCACAGCTACAGACTCATCTGTACCCCCCCCCCAAGAAAAGGTATAGAGCCATGTGTTTACCTCTGTATGGTAGGCGAGGACAGTGGCCATCTCTGAGGGGTGGGGGGGGGAGAAATGTATTCTACATGGCTGGCTGGGGATATAGGAGAGGTTTTCTTCCTGGATCCTACCAATCGGAATGCTTTGGTTGACAGAGTCCTAAACATAGCTTCCTTGCCCAACTGGGTGGGACAGGCTGATGTAACAGGATAAAGACAGTTCTGTAGTAACCTGCCTTCACGTCATGTTGGGTTTTAAAGATCATAACCAACAGCTTGAATTGGACCCAGAAGCAAAACGGCACCCCATGCAGTTTACGTTGCAAAGGTGTTATGTGTGCCATTATTTGGGCATACAAAAACACCCAAATGACTGGATTTTGTACTAGCTGAATCTTCCTGATACTTTTCAAGGATAGTCCCATATGGAGTGCATTGCAATAGTCAAATAGGAGTTGACAAGGGCATGAGTGGTTAAGTGGATAGCCTTCCTATCCAGGAATGGATATAACTGGTGCATAACACAAAGCTGAGCAAAAGCCCTCCTGGCCTTTGTTTCCACCTGCTCTTCAAGTAGGAGTTGTGAGTCTAGGAGGTTCTCCAGATTATATATTGGGTCCATCTGGAGTAGTGGAACCTATCCAAGACCAAAGAGGATAAATTCCCAGATGGAGTGGGGGACCTTGTCCCAACCCCCTGCATCTTACCAGAGTTCAGTTGAAGTCTGTTGTCCCCCATCCAGACTTCTCCAGCCTCTAGGCACTGTGAAAGAACACCTACAGCATTACTCCTTTCACCTGTGATGGAGATACATACTGGCAATATCTCATCTCATAGTGACAAATGATCTCACCAAGCGGTTTCATGTAGATGTTAAACAGGTGTGGAGAAAGCAGCAACCCGTAAAGCAGGAGCCAAGAGTTGGACTTCTTGCTCTTTTTCAACATCAATTGGCATTGACTGAGGGAGGAGGCAAAATGGCACAGAATTGTCCTACCCACTCCCAACTCCATAAATCAGCCCAGAAGGATCCCATGGTCAATGGTATTGAAAGCTGTTGAGAAGTCAAGAAGAGCAAGGATGGATGCATCACTTCCATGCTGCTCCTCCCAGAGATCATCCAAGAGTGTGACCAATGATGTTTCTTCTCCATATCAGGGCCTGAGACCTGATGAAATCCATTTCCTCCAGGATCTTCTGGAGTTGCAAAGCCACGTCCTCTCACCCACCTTTCCTGAAAAGGGAAAACTAGATAAAAATTATCCAGAATGATGGAGTTCAGCAATAGTTTCATGAGTATTGGATGGGGTACTAATTTGTGCAATTGCTTGAAGTGCAATTTCAAAATGCCTGATTCATGTACTAGAAGTTAAATATATAGTGCTGGACAACTTAAATTTAACGATGCAATCAGAAATACAAAGTTTTAAAACCATTCAATTATTTTATGTTGCTTAGAAACACTCTTCACCCAACATCAAGAATTGAAAGAATAACAGCAATTCTTTCTTCTATTTCCCAAGTTATAAATCAGAACCTAAATGGAATTAACCTTCTATTGCACTCCTTCTTTACTAGGACTACCAGATCTTAGGTATTAAATTTCTGATGACCAATAAGCAACTAAAAGAGAACAGAAAACACTAACCTTTTGCTGACATCCAGTGGTTGTCTGGATTTTGCACTTGGGACCTGGATCCTGTCCTTTAATACAGACCTGTCATACTGAGAATGTCTGTAAATTTATTAAAAATAAAAACTGAAATATTGCATTGACATAAGTATTCAGATCCTTCACTCAGTACCTTGTTAAAGCATATTTGGCAGCAATTATAGCCTCGAATCTTTTGTGTATGTATTTCCTCCACACATAACATTTAGAATTGAGGCCAAATAGTTTAATCTTGGTTTCATCAGATCAGAGAAACTTGTTCCACACAGTTTGAGAGTCCTTCAAAACTCCAAGAGGGCTTTCATGTATTTTTCACTGGGGAGAGGCTTCTGTTTGGCCATTCTGCCAAAAAGTCCAAATTGGTCAAGGGCTGCAGTGATGATTGTTCTTCTGGAACTCACTCCCATTTCCACACAGGATCTCTGGAGCTCAGTTAGAATGACCACTTAGTCACCTCTCCTACTAAGACTCTTCTCCCCTGATTGCTCAGTTTGATCAGGAAACCAGCTCTTGGAAGAGTCTTGGTTGTGCCAAACTTCTTTCATTTGAGAATTATGGAGGCCATTGTGCTCTTAGGAACCCTCAGTGCAGCAGAAATTTTATTGCAACCTTCTCCAGATCTGTGCCTTGCAATAATTCTGTCTCTGAGTTCTGTAGACAGTTCCTTTGATCTCATGGCTTTTCCTCTGCTGCAGTATGCATTGTCAGCTCTGAGACCTTCTGTAGAGATTCCAATCGATTTAATTTACCACAGGCCGATTTGAATGAAGGTATAGAAACATGTCAGCAATAATCAAGAGAAATGGGAAACCCCTGAGCTAAATTTCAAGTTTTGTTGCAGAGTTTGAATACTCATGCCAATGCAATATTTCATTTTTTTCTTTTTAATAAATTTACAGACATTTCTAAAATTCTGTTTTCACTTTGTCATTATCGGATACTGAGTGGAGATTAATGAGAAAAAAGCAGGAACAGCCCCTTCCTGTCTCACCTGGGGACGGTGGTCAGCAGGGTGCTTCCTGCTGCTGCTCCCGTTCCACCGCCGGTTGCTGTGGCAAGTCTGGACTCTTCCTGCCGGCACCATGGCCACTGCCATGCTGCCGGTTCCTCACGCTGCCAGCATCAGGGGTCTTCAGGCTGTGCTGCCCCAACAATATCCTTGGCATCTGTCTGGAGATGGGTGGCCTTGCGGGGCCCAAGGGGAGCTGTGGCTGCAGGAAGGATGAAAAGGGCCCTGCGGAAGGCAGCAGTCTCCTTCCTGCTGGGGAAGGCTGGGCAACGTCTGTGTGCCCCGCTCTCCACTCCAGAAGCAGGATCAAAACTTTGGCTTCTCTCCAGAAGGGTGAAGTAACCTGGCAGACAGAAGTGTGTGACTCTTTCTGCCTTTCCTGGACGGGCCTTTTCCCACATCCCAACCACTTTTCTCTTTCGCTTTGTCTTACTTTTTCACACAGGCAGCAACAAGCAAAACAGGCCATGGTGTGGCGCCAACCCCACCCCGCCTCCTTGCCTCACCTCGCCCAAAAGCACTCACTTGGGTATTCACAAATACTTATAGTTCATATTATCATTAATGTCAACAATATTGTTTGTTTATATTAATATTATTGTTTTATAATTCAATATATCCATTGTGTGTTGGAACAAACCTCTGGTTGACCATCCTAAATGGGGGTTATTTTAGGGGTAGGGCTTATATTAGGCATACACTAAAAATTATGCTTGGGCTTACATACTCATACACACGCACACACACACACACAACTTACTAGGAAGATACTATGAATCTCACTGCGTCAAACTACTGAAAGCTGATAGACTCCTTGCCTCAAGCAGAAGAAGTTATGAAATCAACTGCAGCAAACATTGTGTTAATATTTTTTTATCTCATAACAGGTTACTAAATTACTGCAAGCCATATTCATCAAGGTTATATTTTTCCACTTTCAGTAATGCCACGGCAAAGTAGAAACAATGATGCTCTGCAATACCATTTGCCTGCAATCAAGAACTGGTGAGACCACAAAATAGAAGCAATAGAATATGAAAATGCTGAAGTGCTTTGGAATTTTAGAATTCAAACAAACACCTGTCACCTAGAACCCAGACTTAACTGTTGCTTATAAGAAGACAGAAAAAGTCTGGATAGTCGACACTGCAATACCTGAAAGGGGCAGGTTTATTTATGGAGGCTGCCTATTAGCTCCAAGGCCCTGCTGAGATAAGGAATACCTCCCATAGCACTTTGTTAAGAATTTTAAAAACCAAAGCAAATAGATAGGAAAGAGCATTAAGGTTTGAGACTGTAATATCAAAGCAGTCTTTCAGAGCCAGAAAAACTGTCATCTCTGGACACTGTTATTGAAGAAAAAGCACGTAGAACTAAAGTTGGAAAAAGAACCTATTAACATAATGTGAAGCAGAAATAGTAAACTTCTAGTCTGTAGAAGAACGACTGTTAAAAATTCAGGATGAACACCCTACTTCAATACTTTAGTACTAATTTTGCCCTAAACAAGTAATAGATTATGCATGATTCTATTCTGCCACATAAACGATACTTTCTGGAAGTTTGTGGCCATTCAGCTATTCAAGTGACATTTACATGTTTTGCCCAATTTCTACCATCTTTCTTCATTGGACACTTCAAAACATAGGGACTAAAAACTAACTGGCTAAGCATTTGTTTGTTTGTTTATTTGTTTGTTTGTTTATTCGAATTTGTAGGCTGCCCGTTTTCACAGGATTCTGCGCAGCTCACAACATAGATTTTATTTATTTTTATTTATTAGATTTATACCCCGCCTCTCTTCACCCCAAAGGGGGAACTCGAGGCGGCAATTAAAAACAATATATAAATAACATATATACATTTAAAATCCCCGTAAAATTACTAATTTTCAGTGGGTCAATCAATCTGGCCTGCCGAAAGAGCCAGGTCTTTAAAGCTTGACAGAAGGTGCGTAGGATCCTGGACACTCCGGAGCTCTGGAGGAGACCCTTCCAGAGGGCCAAGGTTGCTGCAATGGTATCCGGAGGAGGCCCACCCTGTGTGACCTCATAGGGTGCTGGGAGGCAAATGATGGCAGAAGGCGGTCTTGGAGTTACCCCAGTCCAATGCCATGTCGGACTTTAAAGATAATAACCAGCACCTTGAATTGAACCCGGAAGCCTACTGGGAGCCAGTGCAAGCCACACAAGAGTGGTGTGACATGGGTGTATCGTGAGGCACCCATGACTACTTGCACAGCCACATTCTGGAACAGTTGTAGCTTCCTAATGCTTTTCAAGGGCAGCCCCAAGTAGAGGGCATTGCTGTAATCTAACCATGAGTTGATGAGGGCAGGAGTGACTGTGAGTAATGCTTCTCGGTCCAGAAAGGACGCAATTGGTGCACCAGGCGGATCTGGGCAAAGGTCCCTCTGGCCACAGCTGTCAAATGATCTTCTAATTTTAGCTGTGGATCCAGAAGGATACCCAAATTGTGAGCCCTTTCAGAGTTCTAGTCCTGCCTTAGCACAAAGCCTGCTGGGTAACCTTGGGCCAGCCTCTCTCTCTCTCTCAATCCTAGGAAGGCAATGCTAAATAACTTCTGAAATCTTGCCAATAAAATGTCTCTGGAGATTCTGTCATCCAAGTCATGGTTGACCCAAAGGTGCTTTTTTTTAATCAAGAGGCAACTGGACTTTCTGGTTTTCCTTTTGAAGACATTTTGCTTCTTATCCAAGAAGCTTCTTCAGCTCTGTCTGGATGGTGAGGGAATGGGAGGATTCATACTCCTTGCAGACAGCTGGTCACTTGCATCCTTTTAGCGGGTCGTTAACCTCCAAGGGCCCTCAAGGACCCTCTAAAAAGGATGCAAATGAACCAGCTGTCTGCAAGGAGTATGAATCCTCCCATTCCCCCGCCAACCAGTCAGAACTGAAGAAGCTCCTCGGACGAGAAGCGAAACGTCTTCAAAACAAAAACCAGAAAGGGTCTTGTCTATGCAATCATTAGAAGTCAACAAGGACTCAAAGGCACACACACCCCTGCCAATCATGGCTGGCTGGGGAATTCTGGGAGTTGAAATCCACAAAGCTGCCAAGGTTGGGCACCTTTACTTATAGGGTAACCATTTTCAGCTACTTTTTCCCCATTTGTGGGAAGGGAAACTCAGCCAGCGACCCACCGCCAAGAACACCCCCATTCAAGATTGGCCAACAGGGTTAACCAAGTTAGATCCAGCGGCTGCAAGTTAGATCCCTCTAGCTACATTTACCCCCTTTCAACGTTGAGTTGTTTCGTTCGGAGTCGCGCCTGTTCCGTTCTTGGCGCATGGGAGATGTGAAGGTGTGCATCTATGCTATTTCCAATTTGGGTTGGGGTTTTTTTGCCTTCTGAAATGCAATTATCCAACTGCGATTAGTTGATCCGATTCCAAATCATATTCAAATGGAAAAGCCATTTGGCAATTTGGAAGTGCGCAGGGCAACCGGAGGTGTGTTCTGGAAACACCTTTAAAGAATATAAGAGCGTGTCACCTGGATTTTGGCTGGAAAGACAGGCCCCTCCCAATTTCCCCCCCCTTTCCTTCCTCGAGAGCATCTTTGCTTTCACTAACTCCATAATTTCAGCTCATTAGCATCTCTGCTTCTCGAAGCATAAACCACTAAGTGATGTAGTTAAAGGGACACCTCCCCAAAACTGATAAAAGCTTTCCAAAACCCAGTGAGATACCAGGAGAAACACTCACACATGCACGCACAGAGAGAGACACTTCAACACTCTTAATTTGCAAATCGTATTTGCAACCACAGACTCATTTTAGAAAGGTAAAGGTAAAGATTCTCCTGGTACATGCGTGCGAGTCGGTTCCCGACTCTATATATAATATAATCTATATATATAAAACAGAGAAAATAGTTTGTATGTGCTCTGTACAAAAATTCAATTCGGCACCAAACTGCCCCAAATTTCACACAAGTCTTTGTTAGGCTTGCGAGAAAAGCACTGGGGGGGTCCCAAAATTCTTCTCTCCTTATTTTGGGTAAAATAAGGGGAG
>JANHGC010001836.1:149808-162847 GCA_027560395.1 Boaedon fuliginosus
ACCAAGCTCAGCTCTACTGAGGCCTGAAGCTCTCCAGCCAATAGGAGCAACGTATGCAAATCGGCATTATGAAGAGGTGGGGGATAAAGAGAACCAGAGCAAGGCCGGGTCATCAGGTAGTGATCCAATAAAAATGAGATCCAGACAGCTGGGAGGAAAGGAGAAATATTTATCCCTAAAAGCAGAACAGTTTGCTTTTGGGGCAGGCTGTAGAGTAATGGGGTAGAGTCAGTGGTAGGTTTCAACCAGTTCAGACTGAACCGGTTGTTAAAATAATTACCAGTTTGCTTGTGCCAAAAATTCCTGCAGCAAGCGAAGCTGTTGTTAGACCGGTAGGAACCCACCCCTTGGTACAGTGGTAAACTTTTATGGGGGAACTTGCCAGGGATAGGGACATCTCTTTGTGCTTGTGTGCGCATGTGTGTCTGTGTGAATGTACTTGTGAACGTAGAGTTCTGTAGAATTAATTTAATAAACTCTATTTGTGTTTGCAGATTTAATCTTTTGATTTGTGGATTAGTAAATTCTGGGTAACTTATTTTGGGGTCTGAGAAAGTTTGCTAATTTGATTGATTTGCAGACACTGATTCTCAAACCATTGTGGATTCTGTTAATATTTTAAGGGAAGATGGAAACTGTATAAATAAGGTGACCAACTTTTTTACAATGAACAGAAGGACATAAATAAATTGAAGAAAAAATATCGTAAATAAAAGAAACATAATGTTTCGGTAAGAAGTAAACAAAACCACTTGCGCGTGGCGCTCTCTCACAAGGTTTCCTATGCGGAGCGCATGCGTCTCATAATTGCATCTCACCACACTATACCGAGCCTTGACGAATCATCATGTCAAATACAAATAAGTCACATCACACGCAACGGATCATCTCGTCATCGATCAAATATGGAGATTTACAGATTAGTCTTTAAATATCAAAAAGGAGGACATGTAGGAGGACACTTTTTGAGGGAGGACAGAACTTACAAAAGAAGGACTGTCCTCCCTAAAGGAGGATGGTTGGTCACCTTAGTATAAATAATAACATATATTTGGGTATATAGATAATCCCAGGCTTATGAGCGTTCCCTTAGTGAACGTTCGAAGTTACACAATCAGTGCCACCTAGCATTTCCAAATGAAGCTCGAAACTACGAATCTTGCAGCACCATGGCAGTTGTTCACCCTTATAAACAACCAAAGACTCTGCAACATTCATCCTGCATGTTGCCAGCTGAAATGGAGGTGGATCCACCTGGTTTGCCTGGTTTGGCCATCCAGAGGCCTCCTCTGGCCTGTTACAGGCCAAAATGGAGCCCCTGGAGGCCAAAATGGAGTCCCTGGAGGCTCCATTTTGATTTTCAATGGGCCGGGGGAGGCCTGCGGAGGCCCAAATGGAACTGCAGGGGGGCATAGGAGGCTGGAGAGGAGACTGCTTGCTAGATCTTCACAAGGTAACTGACCCAATGTGGCAGGTTGGGGGGAAAAGCAATTTGGGGAGTATGAGGTATTTCAATGGGTGGGGGAAGCCTTTGGTGGTCTTAGGCAGGTTGCCAATTCCATCACTACCCCGCCCCACCCCATGGCCTTTCCCACTTTGCTATATCTCATGTGCACTTAACGAGCCCACAAATCCTTGGGTTACAAATGGAATGGGCAGGCTCCATTACATTAGTTAACTGAAGGACTACATATAAAACGTCTCATAATGGATTTTGGATAGCTTTAGTATCTGGATGAATCTTTTCCATTCATAAAAAGAGTATAAAATCCTGCCAAGTTAAAGCCAAGTGGGGAATTAGCTCAAATGGTAGAGCGCTCGCTTAGCATGCGAGAGGTAGCAGGATCAATGCCTGCATTCTCCAGTCAATCTCTATTCACTTTTGGCTTCCATTCAGAAAATACTCATGCAGGCAAGTTTTGCATATTTCTTCTTGACTAAGAATTAGTGGCAATGCGAAACTCTTGTTTTGCTTGCAAGAGACGGTGGGATCAATGCCCACCTTTTCTAGACAGACTTTGGGTTGATTTTATCATCCTTCTTCAAGATCTACCCCACTCCACCCCTGTGATTGTGCATATGATTTTCTGTGTGGGTGTTTCTTGAGAAATTGTGGAGAAACACAGCAAGAATGCTGTGAAATTAGCTCAAACAAAAGAGTGCTTGTTTTAATATACAAGAGGCAGTAGATTCAATGCCCAAACCTACTGTACCTTTAACACTGTGTGCCACTTCCTTTGAATCCACCTGCTCAAGCTCTTCCCAGGTAAATGAATGGAGCTCAGGTGTGTCTTGGTTAGCAGACTTACTAGATGGCATCTAATTTCATCTCCTGGATTTCTGCTTCTTGTCCTGATTTCTTGCAGTTTTATGGGTCAAGGCTGCTTATAGCTGGGGAATTAGCTCATATGGTAGAGCGCTTGCTTTGCATGCAAGAGGTAGTGGGATCGATGCCCACATTCTCCAGTCCTTTTTTTTTTTTTTACTTTCCTTTGCCAAAAGGTATTAGACCATTTTCATCTCTTCATTTTCTGCATCTTGTCCTGAATTCTTGTAACGTGGTAGAACAAGGTTGACAGGGGAATTAGCTCAAATGGTAGAGCGCTCGCTTAGCATGCGAGAGGTAGCAGGATCGATGCCTGCATTCTCCAGTCAATCTCTCTTCAGTTTTGACATCCATACCAAAGATCCTCATGAAGGTGAGTTTTGCATATTTTCCTGGACTTAGAATTAGTGGTAATACAGAAGTTTTGTGTCAACCCTGAAGTTGACCTGACCGGAGCCATCTTGACCACTTTAGTGTTGCCACACTGGAGCTGAGGGATAGGGAGGTGGGATTTGAGATAGTTGGGATTCTGTAGCCAAAACAAAATATTTTCTCTTGGGAACCAAGGAAATTCCCCACACCTGGTTGGAGAAGGCTGAGTGATGTTGCCCGGCTGTCAGACTGCACCGTGATTGGGCCGCGTGACTGATTATTTTGGGAAGTGAAAAACCTTTACTTTTAATTAGGTGAAAAGCCATAGGAGTCTTCAAGAGTTAGTTTTCACCAGATCTGTACCAATATGATACTTCCAATAAAGATATTCTTTGATGAATTCACCTGCCTTGGAGTTTTTTTTTCCTATGGGACTTTTACTTGGAACCCTGACCCTTTGCTTCACTTACAAGAGGTGGTGGGGATCATGAATGCCCATCTTTTCTGGACAGGCTTTGGTTGATTTTATCTTCCTTCCCCAAGATCCACCCAACTCCACCCCTGTGATTCTGCATATGATCTTCCGTATGGGTGTTTCTTGAGAAGTGATGGAGCAACAATGGTATAATGCCATGAAACTAGCTCAAATGGAAGAGTGCTTGCTTAATACACAAGAGGTAGTGCCCACATTTTCCAACCAATCTTTACCCTACTTTGGCAAAGTAGGTCTAAAAAATTAGACCATTTTTATTTATGCCTTTATTTAAAAGGACTTATATAGCTCCCCCATCCTCTTCCACATAACTCATGATAGCAAACAACAGAGATAAAAACAGAAAGACTGGAAGCAACACAACAAACAATTAAGAAAAACCAGGACCCCAATCCACCAATGATATCCATTCATCTATACCGGTGGCCTCCAACCTTTTGGACACCAGGGACTGGTTCTGTGGAGGGAGGTTTTTCCATAGACCATAGGGGGGACATGGTTTCACATGCTGCCTGCATCCCGTAGATGGGGCTTTGCTTGTTTGCATGGCCTGGTTTCTGGCATGCCGGGGACCAATGCTGGTCCATGGACTAGGGGTTGGGGAGCCCTGATCTATACAGTCTCCCATGCTCCAAGCTTACTACTATAAAAGCTTGTTGATTCCTTTGTTGTGGGTCTTGGCATTTTGCTGGCTGGGGCCCCTTTTGCTGAAGCAAAGGAAATCAATCCTGCACTTGTGTCTGGTAATCTTCATTAGCTTTGGCACCAGGCTAAGACCTGAATTTGGGGACAACAGTGGAACCAGGTTCATAGGCAGATGGGGAATTAGCTCAAATGGTAGAGCGCTCGCTTAGCATGTGAGAGGTAGCAGGATCAATGCCTGCATTCTCCAGCCATTCTCTTTTATTTTGCTCCATCCATGGGAAGACCTTTTTCCACTCCATTTCTGCATCTATAACTGTACGTCGTCATTTGGAAATGTTCAAATTTTGAATAAAGATTTGGTTAGCAGTTATATATGAGGTGAAAAATAAGAAATTATGGTTATTCTCACCCACCCACACCCTCATGTCTTTTTTTCAGGACCCTGCCTGCTTCCAACCCTTCTGTCTCTCCCACTCTTTCTGAGGGCTGCTAAGAGCCAACATCATAATTCATTCTTTAAACTTATCCAAGGACAAGGAAAGAAGAGCAAAGAACCCACAGAGGAGAACATTCTTCCTTCTTGCTCAGATTCCCTACTTTTATTTATTTATTTATTACTTATTTATATATCCCGCCTCTCTTCACCCATTTGGGGAACTCGAGGCGGCAGAACAATACAATAAAAAACGTCGACCTATACAATAAAAGTCAAAACACATTCGCTCACTCAATCATACACGAGGGGAGGGGGACAAGATGATTAAGTCCACGCATGCCGGCAAAGCCAGATCTTCAATGCCTTGCGAAATACAGGCAAGCTGGGGATGGTTCTAATCTCTGGGGGGAGCGAATTCCATAGAGCCGCCACAGAGAAGGCCCTCGCCCGTGGCCCCGCCAGTCGACACTGCCTGGCTGACGGTACTCGGAGCAGGCCCTCCCTATGAGATCTAACTGGGCGCTGGGAGGCATATGGTAGCAGCAGGCGGACTCGAAGGTATCCCGCCCCTAAGCCATGAAGGGCTTTATAAATTGTTACTAGCACCTTGAAATTCACTAAGTAGGTGTGAATATGGCCTTCTAGTTGTTTCTGGTCAGAGATATAGGGCCCTCAGTGGCCTCCAATGCTCCAGTCCATCCTATCCTACCTCCTCCCATCTCCAGGAAGCTGGGTGACCCACCCTGGCCCCTCCAAGGGATATTCCCAGAACCCAACCAGCTTCTGCCTTTGCACTCAGCGGGTGGGACCAGGGGTTCCCCTCCAGGGGCATTTTTTCCCTCCCTACTCACTGAACCCCTTAAAAAAAACCCTTAAAAACCCTTATAAAAATGCTTATAAAATAGTGTAGCATGCCATTCTTCAGGGTCCCAAATCCCATCCCTGATAAACTCTTTGGAGAAGCCTGGCAGTCATTACTTAGACTGTGAGCACTCCTTCAAGTCCCAAATTATCTATAATTTCCAATGTCCTAGGTGATAGCTAATCTGAAAGAAACGATATCCGCAGCAGAAGCAGTGAGGTAGTAAAATAAAAGGAAAACCCCATATTTGCCACAATCAAGGAAATGAAGTTTCTGGGGAATCCCCTGTGTTCCATCCAATTTATGCCTCATCCGTGGCACTAACGTTGCTAAACCACAAATAGGTGTCTTGATTATTTATAGACATTATTAAGAATAGGAGAAAAGGTAGCTATGTTTCAGACTTCACCTGTATCCATTCATGAACTGTAATAGACCAATTATGGGGTGTAGGGAAATACCCTGTTTTATTTGGGCATTCTCTTAAATTATGAGAAATACACTGGTGCTAGGATTTTCCTACAGACCTCAGTGTCTTTGATGCTGTTGGACTCCCCCACTCCACAGATTGATTATTTTTTAAAAAATGATAAAAATAAATAAATTGGAAACTGGCATGATGCAATAATGCAGTGATCAGATCACAAGATCTTATCTCAGTTTAGGCTCTTTACAGAGAAGCGTAGAATACATCTTATTTTACCCCTTTCATGATTCTCAGCCAAAATCCTCCCCTGCCTGCTTCAGCTGTTTTAATGAAAATATGAGTGCCTTGGCCCCTGGGTTCACAAACAATATTAATTTGAAGAAATAGAAAAAGAGTTAGGTCTTTTCTAAAAAACTACTTGGATGAAAAGCTGGGTTTCAGTCCTCTGAATTAGCCCCCAGAGTTTCCTTCTTTAATATTGGCATTCTCTATTCATCTTTTACAGGGAACAATTTGGAATCCCAACGTAAATGGCTAAAGAATAGCCTTCTTCATCTAAAAATGGTAAAAACTAATATTAATATTATTTAATTAATTAATATTATTTAATTAATTTAATTAATATTGTTAATTCTGATTAATAAAGGGAAAGTCACTAAAATTAGTAAAAGAAGTAAAATTTACTTCGAATCAAGCTCATTCTAGGGAAATTCAGAGACATAAATGATAACCAGAGAGTTCTGGAAGTTGAAATCTACACATCATAAAATTGCTGAGATTGAGAAACATTTACCAAAATGTTACTGCCTACTGTCAAAAGGCCAGTGCGATGCCCATTTTCATCATCCTATTAAACTGTGGTTACCGGCTCTACCTGAACACCAATCCTGGACATTTCCTATTCACTGCCCAGTATGCTTTTGGAAGCAGGGGAAATATAAATACATCAGATAAAATTAAAATAGGCACTTGTCAGTTAGCAATCACAGTTGTGACCAGCAATCCAGTCATTAAGTGAAACGGTCACAAAATGAAAACACAATTTTGCTTATGATTTTACTTCAGCTATGCTTTTGTTTCAAAGATGTACAAAGGTCGTAAATGCATGGATTGGCCCTCAAGTTACTTTTTCAACACTCTGGTAACTGTGAACAATCATTAAATAAAGCTGAATGAAGATTTAATGAATTTCTCCTGACCCACTAAATAGATGCTGTAACATACAGTACCTATACGTAAAGATCTGCTTATAGACCCACCAAAAGCCATGCTCAAAAAAAGGACAGAGGCATAAAACACTCAAACTAAATAGTAATTGGACAATCATTGATTTTCATCTGGCCAAATTATCAGAATCCTCACCAATAAAGGAGAATATTGTAGCTCATGGTTGAAATGAGGGATGCTTGTTGCTCTCTAAGCTTTGTTGTTTTCTTGCAGATATTTCATTAAGCAAATTAGGTAACATCATCAGTGCTGGCACTAGCGCTGATAATGTTACCTAGTTGGGTAATGAAATGTCTGCAGGAAAACAACCAAGCTCAGAGAGCACCAAGGATCCCCACCCCTTATCAGTACTCTCACATACACATAAGCAATCCCATGCAGACGTATACAAGTATATAAAAACACATTTCCCTCCTTTCCTCCAGAAGAAACAGTAAAAAAAGAAAGGGGGTGGATAAAGTTTGTAAGAGAGAAGGAGAATTTTTACAGAAAGAACGTAAGAAAAGAGAAAGGGAAAGTGAACAAACTTGGATGGAAATGAGAAGGGAAGAGGTAGGGGGAAAAGCAGAAAAACTGTTTAGACATTATGAAGATTTAGATTCACCATGCAAATAGTCCTTCCTCAGCAACAGTTTATTGAGACTTTGAGGAGTAATGTCTACATGTTGCTCATTGTTTTCATTACAACCCTCTATTTAGTTATAGTCAGTATTGCAATTATTCCTCTTTCAAATCACAAGTAACTGTTGTCTCCCTACAGTAACAGTTGCATCTTCAATACTTAATTCACTTTAAACAAAATAAAAGGGGTTTTATAGGGACAAGGAGTCAGCTTTGTACTTTTGGGAAGCCTAGGTCAGAACAAGAGCAAAAGGAAAAGAAGACACATATGACAGTGTCGAGCAAAGACTAGGAATATGATAAATCCAGCAATACAGAAGTGTGCGTAGTAGTTAAGATGTTGAACAGTGAGTGGTGAGATAAAGAATCAAGCCCCCACCTTAAACATGGAGTTGATGAAAAACTTTGGGTCAGTTATCTCTAATCCGAGATGTTTTTGTTTTGTTTTGTTTATTTATACCCTGACTTTATTATTTTTGTAAATAACTCAAGCTGGCGAACATTCCAACACAAAGTCTCCTATTCCCCCACAAAAAAAACGTGGGGTGGGGTGGGCTGAGAGACAATGCCTGGCCCAAGGTCACCCATCTGACTTTCATAGCTAAAGCAGGACAAGAACTCACTGTTTCCAGCTTTTTATCCTGGTGCCTTAATCACAAAACCAATCCAGTCCTACAAGTCATATTAGTTATAACTTTTCTAGTATAGTACAGTTAGTCTTCAACCTACAATCATAATGGAGCCTGTCCCTAATCATTGCGTGTCACAATGGCCCTTAAGCGAGACAGCCTAATTTAAGGACCCCTTACTCCCTGCTCTCCCTCAGCCATGTGGGTCATTAAGCAGACCATAGGGTCCCTAGGGACCCTTAGGGTCTCCACAGACATTGGGCCTGCTTTCCCCCGACACAAACCGGGTGCCTATAGCCTTTTTCTCTGGTATTTTCACTGCATAACAGTGTGCTCAGTGCAGTGGAAAGCACTTGAGCTCTACAGCTTTCTGCAGTGATGAACAGTGCTACTCAGTCCTGTGCCAATTGCATTAGGGAAGCAGAACCTATTGCTGTATTGCATGGCAGCTTGGCATGATTCCTGAAGTGACCACCATTTCCCAAGCAACAACAATTCACTGTGGCCACTTCAAGAATTGCACCATGTAGTTGTGAAACGAAGTAATTGGTTCTGCTTCTCTAATCCAAACTCTGGAAATCTAGAGATCTTTAAAAAATAATTGAGGAGAAGGGGATGGGGATGGTGCTTTTAATCAAACTTATCTGGGAATTGATTGCTGGTAGCGTGATGCTGTGGTCTTTTGTTCCCTTTTTGGCTTGTTGGTTGTCTCTTTTGAATGGTATATAGATGTTGTTTAAGTCTATGAGTGTATTGATGGTCCATTTGTAAGGGTACCTTGTGTTTTTGGACTTGGCTTGGTCTAGGATGGTCACAGTTTCCCAGTTGAAGCTATGGTTAGGTCTGTCCATGTGTTATGAAATTAAAGTGTTTTCATCATGACTTCTGATTGCTAGTTGTTGTTATGGATGCTTTCTGTTAGTCTTCTGCCTGTTTGTCCTACCTAGGGGCCATTCAGTCTCCATTGTATGTTGTAGGTGACTCCTGCTTTTTCCTTGGAAGCTGCTGGGTCTTTTAGTTTGCTTAGGATGTCTTGGAGACCTTTAGTTGCTTTGTGTGCTATGCTGATGCTATATGGCTGTAATAGTCTGTTGGTGGTTTATGAGACATTTTTTATGTATGGCAGTGTTATCCTTCTCACAGCTTGTGTTGGCTGTGCTATTTTGGTTTGTGTGGTCAGGCACTTTTTGGAGAAGTTACATAGATATCCATTTCTGTTTGTGTTCATCTAAATAGTTATCTACTCATCTTCTCTTGTGGGAGTTGGGTTATTGCTTTGGTAGTTGAATACTTGGGTGGCTTTTTTTCCTGGAGTTGGGTTTCTAGTTTGCCATCGCAGTCTCGGCCTAATAAGGATATCCAGGAAGGAAAACATTGATAGTTTGGTGGGTGCTCTCTAGTTCAGGGTCTCTTACCTTGGCAACTTTATGACTTGGGGACTTCAACTCCCAGACTTCCTCAGCTTTGCTGGCTGAGGAATTTTGGGAGTTAAAGTCCACAAGTCGTAAAGTTGCCAAGGTTGGAGACCCCTGCTCTAGTTGATCCTTTTTATTAAGGTAAAGGTCTCTCAAGATCTTTTTTTGTATCATGGCAACCAAAACTGGATGCAACATTCCAAGTAGGGTCTTACCAAGGCTTTATAAAATGGTGCGAACACTTCATGTGATCTTGATTCTATCCCACTATTAATGGGGAGGACTGTGCTGTTTTTTTGGTGGCTGCAGCACACTGCTGGCTCATATCTAAGTGACTGTCCACGAGGACTTCTAGATTCTTCTCATAATTATTACTATTGAGCCAGGTACCACCTATTCTATGCATGTGCATTTGGTTTTTCTGGTCTAGAGCCTTACTTTCTCATCACTTAATTTCATTTCATTGGGTAGAGTCCAGCGTTCATGTCTATCAAGATCCTTCTGTATGAACAAACCATTTCTGTGTAAGAAAACTGCCTTTTTATGAGAAATAACTAATGGTAGCACATTCTGCCATTATCTCAACATTTGTTTTTGTTTTTTATGAGAAAGTGGTTTTCCCTTTCTCATCCTTTTAGGACCTGAGTCACCATTTGAAACTACATGATGAGAGATGCAGGAAGAAACAACAAATGGTGAGAAAATGAGTGTCATTAGTTATAGCAATATAGCATTAGTTATAGCAATATTTGTCATAAATTTATAGACAAAAAGGCTATCCAGGATCATGTAATGTATGATAAGCATTATGTTATATTAAAAATAAAAAGTTGCCAATATGTTAGGATCATAATCTAGAAACCTCTGAATCAATTTGTTTCATTGTTTTTTGATAAGAGGAATTTAATTTAATTTAATTTAATTTATTTAAATTTATAGGCTGCCCAACCCCATGGGACTCTGGGCAGCTGACAACATAAATAAAAACAATACAAAAACAGCATATAAAAATAATTTAAAACCCGTTAAAATTACTAAAATTTTCGGTGGGTCAATCTAAACAGGCCTGCCGGAAGAGCCAGGTCTTTAGGAAACCTTAAATATGAATGCTTCTTCTTTTTTCTTTTTTCTTTTTTCAGCTCTGGCCAATAATTTGGTGTGGGGGTGGGGAGTTGAAAGACAATTTGACAATATGCATTTATCCATAAGACATTTTGGCTAGATAAATGTTTTAAATAAATAAATCAAGTAGCTTATTTGCAAGAAGCAGAACAGTGTTCAGATTTATATGCTAGGCTTAATTCGCTGTTTGTGGAAATAGTAGGGGATTTTTTTTAAAAGGGATCCTACTTACATAGAAAGCAACCTTTCTTTCTGTTAAACTAAACAGTTATGATTTTTAAAGAAACTTTTGTCTGCTTTCTCAACTTATTAAAATATTATATTAAAATTTTATCACAGGAAAATAATGTACCCAGGGAATTTGTAAATAAACATGACATAATCAATTTAAAAAAAATTAGGCTGCTATACAATGGAACAGTAGCCTGCCCTCCACCTACATGGCTTACTACTTAAGAAGTACATAGCTCACTACTCAACTGCTTGTCCCTGTCTAAGTACAGTGAGAAGGTGGGGGAAAACTTGAAGGGAAAAAGTATAGATAGTTTATTGGCAGGTTTCTGTTGCAAATTTGTCTGCATTCCTTCAGAGTAGAAATTCCAAAGTGTCATCAATGGAAGGAAAAAATATTTTCTAGTCAGAATTTAAACAGTGGGTAAAAACCTGTGTCACCTAGGTTTTCTTTTTTTTTCTTTCTTCCCAAAATTTATACTATTTGTGTCTAGATATAGAGAGCTAGATTGACACATACCAACTAGTTAACTCTACTCAAACAATTGCATAATGTATGAAAGATTACATTTATGTGTTATTGTACTAAACTTAGTTTTTGTAGATGGAATACATTTAATCAATCCAGTTGAGATAGATGCAATATTGGATGACATCAACAAACTTCTACCTATTTTGCCAGTAAGTATATACATTTATTACTTGATGCACTGATTTTATTATATTGAATTCCCCTTGACTGGGGAAGAGAGGAGGTGTATAAATCTAATAAATAAATAAATAAATAAACAAATAAATAATAAATAAATAAATAAATAAATACATGCTAAATCTATTTTACTTTTTTTACAGCCTAACGGAGATAAATTATACACACCAAAGAATATAAAAGTAAGTGGAATACATGCACGCATGTTCTGCCTTTAATGAATCAAATAATGGAGTTTTGTATTATGTGCCTCTAAATCAAAATGTTAGAGACTCCAGGCCTTCAACAATTATTTTTACATTAAATTCCCAGTCATTTCGGTTGAAAAGTTAAATTTTCCAGGCTTAAGCTTATCCCTACATAACCAGTGTTTCATATATATAGTATTAGTTTTAATATATAAAATATTGGGTAAAATGGCTGTGTTCTGCTTTGCAAGTTAGTGTAGATATGTATAAACAAAGTACCAGAAATGATGTGACTTGAATTTCATGTACACAGGTCTGCTTGAAAATCCCAGTTTTGCTTTAATGCATGATGTCAACTAACAGATGAAAGATGTAGGTGGCACTGTCTAAAAATAATTAATTTTGTATTAATAGGTATTGTATAGTTCTAATATTGTTTCAATTCTAAGGAAAGTTTCTACCTTTTCACAACATTTTCATAAGCTGTCAAGAGAATAGCTTCATGCTGCTTGACTTACAAGGAAAGAGCAATATTGAAGAGAATAGGTGAGGCAGAATGACATTAATCTTCTCAAAGTCCTGTTGATTATCATACTGAATGTTGATGACAAGAATTGGATTTGTGAACTCTCTTCCCTTGCACAGTCTCAGTACCATCAGGAATAGTTTTGGGAAGAGCATGGTAGAGGATACTGAGGAATGCCTCACTTGATTGCCTTATTCTTCCAGTGAAAGAAAGTGGGGTGTCTTCCTGAGCCGATCCCTGTTTTGTGTCGTATCTACTAACTCATAAATTTTACATTAATTTATAAACTGAATGACTTGGGCAAGTAGAGTATGAAAGGATATGTCAAGCATTATATTTCATTCAAGAGATATCTTTAATCTCTAGATAGAACATAGAATAATAGAGTTGGAAGAGACCTTGAAGGTCTTCTAGTCCAACCCCCTGCTCAAGCAGGAGACCCTATACCATTTTAGACAAATGGTTGTCCAGTCTCTTTTTGAAAGCTTCCAATGATGGAGTATCCACAATTTCTGAAGGCAACCACCCAGCATTGGTTTATTGCTGTCACAATTAGGAAATTTCTCCTTAGTTCTAGGCTGCTTCTCTCCTTGGTTAGTTTCCAACCATTGTTTCTTGTCTTGCATTTCAATGCTTTGGAAAATAGTTTGACCCTTCATCTTTGTAGGAGCCCCTCAAATATTGGAACAGTGATAACATGTCAACCCTAGTCCTTCTTTTCATTAAACTAGAGGATCTAATTCCTGTAACCATTCTTTGTATATTTTAGCCTCCAGCCCCCTAATCATTTCTGTGGCTCTTCTTTGCACT
>JANHGC010001837.1:76868-96857 GCA_027560395.1 Boaedon fuliginosus
GCAATGGAAAATTGTATCTTGAGTCTGTTTATAGTTTCTTACTCATGCTGAGTAGTTGCACTCAAGTTGCGTCCTCTTAAAAAAGCTGTATGGTTTTGACATCTAGGTCGTAAAATGGATTCAAGTCAATCAGAGGTTCAGAAAAGTCACTCGGCGAAAAAGGAGACGACCAGAGGAAGTCACTTTCCAAAAGGTACCGGCTCCTAATGATCTAATAGGTCATAATGTGTTATGTCATTTGTATTTTTATTGTGCATTGTGCTTTCTTTAAAAAAAGATTTTTAAATGATATGGGAATGCATTGATTACATGCCATTGAGTAACTCATGTAGCACTATTCCTGGAAGCATTCTTGGGCGAAGGATCATTTGTGAACAGGGCTGCAAAATATAGGTTAGGTGCTCTATTTATAAGTGAGGGAGAAACTCTTTAGAAAGGACTTCTTGGAAAATAAAATGTGTTTTTGTTTCCTCCTCGTGCAACCTTTTAAACGCTTCTGATTCAAATAACAAACCTGCTTAGTATCTTAGAAATAAGCAGTGTAGCAAATTTCAAGTTGATAGTTTCCCAGCTAGGATTAATCAGAAATAATTATGTGTAAGGCTCCTAAGATTTCATTCTTAAAAATAAAAAAAATGGATGTTAGGTTTAAATGTTTGATGGACTATTTGGTAAAGTTGAATGCACATATGCGTTGTCTTGGCAAATTCTTGTAATTTTTTGTTTGCTTAAATAACATTTCCTGTTCTCAAGAATAATATTGGTGGACATATGTTGTCTTTTATGCCTGTCTTGCTATGAAATACAGGAATCCCAATGTAGAGCTAAGTAAATGGAAAGGTTTCAGAAAGGTGGTTTACTAGTGATTTTCTGCATGTTTATTTAAATCTCCTATTCAGCAAGTGTGGTTTATAGTCCACGGTAATGATGCTGAGGGTAAAATCCATTTAAATAAAGCTCTACCCTTGAACCCTTTTCAACAAAGTTAAATTTTAGTGATTTCCATGAAACTTCCTTCCAAGTAATTTGACATCTCTGCCTTGTGTTGTGAATTGTGCTGTTGTTCAAAGCTGATTGGTAAGTAACTAAGTTGAGCTGTTTGTAGAATTGTTAATGCCAGAATTGCTTCTTTATTAAGTTGAACTACTGAAAAGCTATATATCTTTCTTCAGTAAGATTTAAAGGCAGTATGTTATTTTGTAGCTTGACAGTGCATCTAGAAAGTCTGATGAATCATCATTGTTTCTGTAGCCAAGTTCTTGGCTGTTAATATGAGTGCCAACTCCAGGGTTATGTTGCCTTAGTATGGACATTGCTCTGTTTGACAGATATCTCTGGATAGTACAGCTGAGTGTGGAATTGGGAGAGATGGACAGTTGAAGAATAAACTTATGAAGTCATAATATTCTGAATCTCCATCAGTTGAGTTACTGTTGTAACACAGACTATCATAATATAATCTATTCAGTTGAAATTTTTACTGGGCGTGCATAGTAAATCAATTTGTATTTAAGATGCTACTTCACTTTTTGTTCAGATTAGCTTAAAAGTCTTGATCAAAAATTAGTGTTTCAACAAAATAAAATATAAAATAACCAATAGTTTCATCAAGTAGATGAACAGAGTTACTTGTATAGCAATAACCATCTGTTGTTTTAACATGAATGTGTTTATAAGAGTTGTGGATCTTGCAGTGCTGAAATCTGAAAAAAAATAAGTAGTATCTCAGAGTAGTATCTCATGTGATTTATTGAAGACAATTAGAAATTGAGTGTTTTAAATGGGTAAGATTTAAAATCTGGAACAATCTGTTTTGTACAATGATGCAGTAAGATTAAACAGTGATCCCTGAAACTTTTCCAATATTGATGGCCAGCAGTGTGAATTTTATTTATTTACATTCTGTTTGTGACCTGAAAATGGGAGGACCATAATAGCCTTTGTTTAAAATTTATAAATAATAAATAATAATAATAGGATATTAAACAACAATGCAAGAATATTGTTATAATAGGACATTCCTTTTTTATTCCTATTGATTCCTCTTCGTACAGATTGGTTGAGTACACAGCCTAGTGTTGGGATCTTTTAATTAGCTTATTAATTAGCTTATTAGCTTGGACTTTGCTTTTCTATTACAAGGAGAAACATTCCAAAATAAACAGTGAGAAAAATTGTTGTAAATTCAGGCTGAAGAGCAAAACCTGAAATCTTTGAAGAAAGAGATAATAAATCTAATTTAAAACTACACTTTTTATGATAAAACGAATTATAAAACATGTTATCAAAATAGGAAGAGAAGTTAGGCAAAGTTAAAAACAACATATCTACTGTATATTATGCTTTGCTTCATGATGAGATCAGCCATAATGCTAATGAGTTCCTAAAATAAATTTGGAGATTATTGAAGGATAGCCTTTAATTGCAAATCACTAAATTGATATATTGCGGATATAGCAGTAGGAAATTTAATTGCAAACATCTGTTGGGCATCTGATTTGGAAAGCTGGCGTACTCAAATGCCATATTAATTTAGGACCAAGACAAAAGAATTGTAATTTAAATATTTGGCAAACAAATATGTACAGCGATTACTGTATTATTTGAAAGTAGTAGTAGGTAATATTTGATTAAACATATAGGAATTTAATTTGAAAGCATATTATTAACAACTGTAAGAATATAATTGCTTACTTTTAATAAGGGAACACTATAGCAGATAGCTGGAATATATGTACGGTAGATACAGATATATCATTTAATGTTATCCTGTTAGACTTTATATTTTCAGAACGCATTTCTCAATTCTAAACTTTTTTTTAATGCCTCTTCTATAGCAGGGGAAAGGTGAAAACTTCTTCCTAAGATGAATTCAGATTTTGGTTGTTGCATTTTCATTGACAATATACCTAATTATTATTTTCACATTTGGATCTATAAATTAGAATGTACATTTCCTGGTTGTATTAACATTCATCATAACAGTTTTAGCTTGGTGCCATGCATATGTATTTTGCATTCTTTTAATGTTTTTAATGTTTTATGATATACACCATCCAGAATAACTTGTTGAGATAAGCAGCTATAGAAATCAAATCAAATCAAATAAAAGTGCAGATAATTTTGGGGGAGTCTTTTTTATTTTAATTTTTGTTTATTTGTTCCTCTTTTTCGTGATCTTTGAATGGGCACTTTATATCTTAAGGGGAATTGCTTATAGTTGGCATCAAATGTATATATTTTCAACATATTATTTGTTTGAGCATTGTAACTCTTTTGTTTGATTTTTGTTATTTTTTGCGCTTTTTTTAGGCAGGCCAATATTTGCTTTGCATTTGTTATATTTTAGGATTATATGGTAACTTCGGGATATTATTTGATTTTGTATAATACTGCTATATTCAAAAAAGAGAAATTGCACGTTAAAAAAATTATTCTATTCAGGGATGCAAATGAAGAAAAGGTTGACCATAATATTTGGAAATGAGACCAGCCTTTTTCCTCGATTTGAATTTGCTGTTATCTTTTATTTTTTCAAAATAGTTCTGCTTAACAACCACTCAAATTGTGTCATTTTTTTAAAAAAAGAAGGCCTCCTCATTTATATGTTGCACAGAAAGGTATCATTAGTAAAATAATTTTGGGGGAGTCTAAAGACCTTTGGGAATATTACTGAAACCCAATCTAGGACACTTTTTCTCTCTTTCTTCTACAATCTGATATAACCCTTTTAATATAAAGAGCGCACAACTAGCACGGCCATGTGTTGGGAGTAACTTGAAGTATACGTAGAATGACATCACTTAATTAACGTGGTTCATTGTCAGCAGCCATTTCCCTGCTGCTCAGTGAAAGATTAAGACCACCTCAATGTGAAACATAAGTTTTACTGAAGAAAGACAGACAACAGAAGTGTCGGGTCTTTCATTTGAAGGGAAAATTAGCCACACGGCTGCAGCAGAGCTTTTTATTTGCTTGTGTCTCTCCTTCAAAGCATTTTAATGAATTACAGTTAACACGAAACCATGTCAAACTAGGAGCCACCCAGAGTCCCTTGGTTGAGTTGGGCGTCTACAGAAATTGAATAAATAAATAAAACTTCTGCAGATGCCCTGGTAGGAGGGTATTGGGTGGGGCTTTCATTTGTGCAAATAGCTGTTCCAATACATCTATTCTTGGTATGCTGCTGCCTTTAAGTCTAGTGAAGTATATTTTGTTTTCTTTCCATCTTTAATGGAACTTTGGAGATGTCTATTGAAGCTGAGCGCAGAGTTTCAAAAAGGTAGAGAGAAAAAAGCAAGGTATCCAAAAGAGGAAAGAGACACATATTGTCTCAGAGGAAGCTTTCAGCTGCTCCTAGGAGCTGGAACTGGTTTGCTTGCAGTAGGGAAAGTATATATACATCACTGTCAGTCATGGGTAGGTAGTTGCAAGTCAATGCTAATTGTCATGGAACTACTGTTAAAGTATTTACAAAGTTGTCAGTCTTACTGCCTATGTAGCTTAGTTATGCTACATTGGTTGCTTTTTTGCAGATGTTCATTACCGAACTTGGTAATATCACTAGTGGCACCAAGGATCCCACAGTTTGACCCAGAGGTACAAATATTATCTTCTATTAAGGCTGTATTGCTTTAGGGAGTGAGCTTGGGAAACAGCCTGGTGGCGGCAATTCCTTTCCAATAGAACTGCTGTGGTAATTTGTAGTGTATATATATATATCTGTGTTTATTGCTGCTTTAGTATTAAGTGAACAGATTGCTTCTCTTTTCCTAATCATTTGGCGTTAGGGCTGGCCTTCCAGCATCTGAAAAGCCATGTAAATAGTAGGACTTCCTTTTAAAATCTTTTGTAGGTTGTGTTACTTAATCCAAATGATATTCCAAAAGCGTAACTCAGAACTGAGTTATATGTTTAGAGTTCATGTGACTTCAGTCACATGTACCAGATGTAGTCTTCAGACATTTAAAAGTTTGACTCTGGGCCAGAAGAAGTCTGCACCAGTAGACCTAAAGAATGATAGTGATGCTATCGCTATCAGCTGATCTCATAAGATAGGTAAAGTCTATGAATTAAAGAAAAATTGAGCGGCCAATGTGGACGAGTTCTGGTGTCAGCCCCAGAAGCAATAAAGCCAGAGGTGGTATTCAATCGGTTTGGCCCTGTTTGGGCGAACCGTTAGAGATAATTTTTACTGGGTTGCCTAACAGCTAGTGGTAAGGACTGACTGGCCCTGCCCCTTCCAGGAGTCCCATGTGCCCCGTTTTGGCTTCCAGGAGGATGCAGGATGCAGGTATGCCAAAAATGGGGAGTGGGGGGCCTTTTTTATTTCCAGGAGGCTAAGGAGGCCTGCTAGGCCCAAAATGGGGGGTAGGGGGGCTTCAAGGGAGAAAGAAAAGGGAGAAGGAAAGAAAGAGAGAAGGAGGGAGGGAGGGAGAGAGAGAAAAAGGAGAGGAAGGAAGGACGACAAACCTGCTGGCACTAGATGTAGCTTCAGAGGCATCTCTCAATGTAGCTTTGAAACATGCAGCTTTGAAACAGCACATCAAATCAGGGCTGGAAGGAACCTCAGAAGTCATCTAGTCAACCCCCTGCTCCAGCAGGAGACATTATGTCATATGGGTTACTTTGGTGCTCGGCCATGCCCATAACCTGGCCATGCCCATCCAGTCACATGACCACATAGCTACGTGCACCAAGCCATGCCCTCAGAACCAGTAGGAAAAAAATTTGAACCCCACCACTGCATATAGCCATATATAATTGCTTGCTTTGAGGCTGCCAGAGTTAGAGCCTGGAGTTGGAGGGAAGAATTCTTACTCAGTGGTAGATTAGACTCAACAACATTCTTTTTGAAGTTCAAGGACAAGTTGGTCTGCACCTGGATGGGCATGGGTGAAGGAATGGCTTCCAACAGAACGAGGTTCGATTGGACCATATGACGGGCTCATGGGTGCAGGGGATGGTTCTTTGAATTTCACTTGGGGATGGGAAAACCCGGAACCCTCAGATTCAGGTTTTCCCAGAGATGCCAAAATGAATTCTCTAATAAATTCTTACTTACTGGGTGGATGGACTTTGTCTCTGAGTGGCGAATGGATATGGGGAGTTTCATTTGAATGCTGACATCTGGAAGAAAGAAATCGTTTGAAAATATAACTTGGCTTGGCAATTAGATTCCGGAAATACATTTTGTTTCCTTTCATTTTTAGATTACCATGTTGCTTCTGTTGTTCTTATTTCCCAATATAAATACTGTGTTGTATATATGCTTATTGTTAACAATTTGGGAAGGTGCTCATCTCAGATTTCTGTGACATTCAGCCTGGAGTTAGTTTCCCTTCTTCTTCTTCACATTGTCCTGCTTTCTCCCCACCCTCGGCCCTACTTAGTTACAGAAATGGAGGTCTACCTAGCATTATTTTACCTTTTCCATTGTCTCCTGTTTCAGATTTTGTTTAACATTATCTCTACCTATTTGCTTATGCCAATTTCATACTTTGGGACAATTTCTGGTTATAATCTCAGTGGGAGACTTGCTGTATTTCCACTTTTGTGACTTGTGAAGCTTGATTAGTTGATATATAAGATCTTTTAATTTTAAATAAAACATATTATTGCATAATGTTTTAAAATACGGTATTACAAGTTTTCTCAATGACCTTCTGCCAGTTTTCTGAGGCAGAAGGAAAGGGGAAGTAATAAACACTTTTCTGGAATCCCAGGCCTTTATTTTCCAACATGTTATCGACTCCAAACATCCTGGATAGGAATCTGTTTGAAGTGCTCCTTTAAAATGAAAGGGTTTGCAATTCCGGTGACCTAAATGCAATGTAGACAGATTTTTCATGCATTTTCTCTTTCCTGCTGTATTGTTATAGGAATCATGTTATATAGCATGTGTATGTGTGTATCAATTTTGATTTCCTCCTAGAACAATACAATGGAAAAAAAATTAGTTGGCTCTTTTTTATGGCTAGTGGAAGAAGTATATGTAAAATGTTATTTAAGGTAATAGGCTGCTTTATTGCAAGCCTTCCGTGCTAGAATCAGGAAAGGAGGAAATGATTCCTTCCTTATTTTTTTAATATCCGTTTACTCCTTTCCTGGATTTGTGCCCACACATGAATACGTTTAATCTGATGTAATAGATTATGTTTAAGATTTTTTGAATGAGCACCCTCTGTCTTCACTAAGGACATATTGTGGAGTAAATGCTGCCTTAAAATTAAAGCAAAGTGTAAGGAGTTACAACTCCAATGTAGATTTAAGTCTTCTGTAAGCTTTTAATGGGTTTATGCTAAAGGAATTAAAAGTCTTTCTGTCAGTTTATGGAGCTGCAAATAAAATGATCTTGAGGTAGAAAAGCACAGATCCACCCCCTCTGCAGCAAACAGAAATAATTCATTAAATAATTTAATATTTAATGGAGACTCACATCTGCTGCATGAAGCAGCTAGAATTGTTAGCTCTATAGGAATGGTTATGGTGACCCTGGCTGATGATAGCTGGTCTCAATAAAGCTAGTAATGCTGGGATGGAAGCTCCCATAGTAATCTTGGGGGCAGTAAGGTAGACTAGAAAGTATTTAAAAAAAAATTCTAAAGAAGGCAGTAGTGAAACACTTTTTTTATATTGTTGCCTCAGCGTGTCCCAAGAATTCAGTTTGAAGGGTAAGTTTACCCCTTTTCTTACCTGTTGTTTCTAAGCAGGCAGGATGACTTTGAACCTTCCTAGTCTCTGGAATAAGGGCTAAAGCAAAAAAAAAAAAAAGGTTGGTTCCAATGATCAGGTCAGATATCAGCCTTGTCTGAAACAAAGTCCCTTTTAGCCTTGCCCATGTTCCTTCTGGTGAATTAGTGCTTTAGGACTGGCCTTGTGCATCATTGCAGCCATTTATAAAAATAGCCCCAGCGCTCTCACGGATTCTAAATGTACCTTTTGCTCTAAAAGCCTAAAGTTAGGAAACTCAAAGAACATAGCCTTCTATTATTCTCCATTTTCCAATTATTTTATCCCTGGAATTTTTTTCTTCTTATAAATGTTGATGTTTTTTTCATATGTGTAGATTCATCTTCTGACGATGAACACATTTTTTTTAAAAAAAAAAATGGTGGGCATGGGAAACTGTTTTTGAACATTAATGTGATATGCTACCATTCTGAAACACAGAATCTGTCAAAGGAACTGCTTTGCACGTTCACTCATAAATTGAATCATTCAGTACTGAATGTTTTGGTATAGATTTCTAAGCCTAGATGAGTAATATTTGCAGATTGGATAGCTGGTCTTCATGGTCTCCAAGTAGAGGATGTAAGAGATCCTTTGCCTGATTTATTAAATTTAGAGCTCTAGATGAATATCAAATAGAAACAAGACTTCTATGTTTGGAGAAAAGACTAGAGAACCAAAATGAATCAGTGAATTGTGTGTGATTACAGGTAGTCCTTGACTTACAACAATTCATTTAGTGACTGTTCATAATTACAAGGGCACTGAAAAAAGTGACTTATGACCATTTTTCACACTTACGACCATTGCAGCATCTCCCTGGTCACATGATCAACATTCAGATGCTTGGCGAGTGACTAATATTTATAACAATTGCAGGGTTCTGGGGTCATCTGATCCCTTTTGAGACCTTGTAACAAGCAAAGTCAATAGGGAAGCCAGATTCACTTAACAACCATATGACTAACTTAGCAACTGCAGTGACTCACTTAACAACTGCGGCAAGAAAAGTTGTAAAATGGGGCAACAAATATCTAACCTAGCAATAGAAATTTTGAGCTCCAAAATTTCATAAGTCAAGGACTATCTGTATTTTTCTTATGATTATTGTTGCTAGAAGCATAAGAGAGTGACAGTGTGGAGCTAATTAGAATGAAACTGAATCAAATATGAAGACATAGAATTTGGGGAAGAAAAGCAAGATAGATTTCCTTTACAAATTACTACATATACATGTATCAGTCAGAATACCGGCTCTAGTCTTAGATTCTTAAGGAAAATGAATGTGTTTGACTATAAAAGTACTTAAAGTACTCAAAAGTACTTGATAAAGGCAGTTTGGCAGTTTGATCTGCTTAATTCTGGGAGGTTTGAGGGAGAAAAAAAGGCAACAGAACAAAAGTGTGTGTGTGTGTGTGTGTGTGTGTGTGTGTGTGTGTGTGTGTGTGAAAGAGATGCTAAATATGCCCTTGTAAGGTTATCTCTGATAGCATGGATAGAAATGAGTAGCAAGTGTGGCTTTCTTCCAGTTTGTTGAAATTTACAATTATAATTTTGTCTTAGTTAGAATAATGGAAGTGGACTGTGGTGGATTTTTTTCACCCAGCCCTCTCTCTTTAGGAACACATTGGCAAAGATGCTACAGGAATCCAGCAGGGTTTGAGCAGAATTTCTGACTTTCATATTTAATTAACCATGGATATGAGGCAAGAATTATTTGAAGCTTTTGTTTGTTCAGAGTGTGATGGATGGAACAAGGAACTGGATGCTAAATGTTCTGATGTCTTCTTTTGGGGGGTTGATGGAGTTCAGAATTGGGGCAGATTAAAAAAACAACCCTTTCCTTCTGGAATATGTCAGGAATTTTATCTAAAGGTAAGAGATTCTAATACTAATTTTATACAGGTCTCTTCCATATGCTGGTTCTTTTGTTTACTTGTCAGTATCTTTTGATAAAACCCCTTACACCAGGGGTGTCCAATCTTGGGTGACTTTAAGACCTGCAGACTTCTACTCCCAGAATTTCCCAGCCAGCATCACAATGAATTTGATATGCACCTTTGCCTCTTTGCTTCTTTTGGATCCTTTATTGGAAGAATAGGCTTCTTGGAGTACATTCAATAGAAATAACTGTCCCATAATACCCTTCCACTGGACCTGGGCATGGTATTTGTTATCATCATCAAAATAAATGATAGGTCACTTGAGTAGTAATGTTACCAATTACTATTTTTCATAGAAATAAATATATTTATGTGCTTCATTTTCCTTTCCTTCTACCTTCATTTATAATTGCTGAGATTTTCTGATCTTTCTCAATTCTTTATGCCAGAACTGTTCCTAACTCTGATTTCTTGGAAGTGCATCCAATTTAGTTTGTAAAGGTGCTGGACATTTTTGGGGCATTGATAAAATAACATGTAGCAGAAAAAAAGAAGAAAGTGACTTAAAGGGAACAATTAAGAACACTTGAAGTAACCCAAAGTATAATTTTTGACAAGGTACATTTCTAAGAATAGATTGTTACCTTTTTTTTTTAAATAAAAGAGTGGTCTGCTGTCAGCTTGTATATTGTTCTTGAGGAGTTAATGGTCTAATGTGACCAAGATCTGATCACATGGAATTTGTTCACATGGCAATGGTTTGAGTCCATTTCACTTAGGTTGTCAAATGGACAGAGAGGCTATCATGTGAATAACATAACATTTAGCATGTCTTTAAGGTTCAAAATAGATTTATTGTGTTCTAAATTATTCAGTTGCTCATGATTAATGCTCATGGGGAATTTCTGAAGTAAGAAGTCTTTGTATTGTTAGCTGTAGTATCTTAATGCCATTTTAAAGAATTTATCATGGGGTGGTAGAATCCTTTGAAGTAACCAGAGCTAACTACATTAGAGAGCCTCAGTTTGGATGACACCTAAACAAAACTAACTAAATTAAGGTTAGTATCAAATTAAGTTTTCATCAGTATTTCATAATTAAAAAAAACATGTCTAAATTAGTTCTATTTTCATGTAACAAATACAAAAGTTTAAGAATATATTTCTCTCTAGTTTCCAGTAAAACAGAAATGCTTGCAGTCCTAAGGCTTTGCTAGATTCATGACATTTCAGTGTACAGAACCATCTGTGTTCACAATCTCTGCCTATTATGATTGCAGCTGAGACAGACTGACTGACTCCAGGAAGCTTGGCGATACCAGAGTGTGTCCTGCATCATTCAGTGCCATGTGCAATTCACTTCTTGGGAAAATTGTGCTTGGGAAATAATTCTCACTGAAATCAGTGCTATTTTTTTGTCCACTTCCATCTTTAATGGATGAGCACTGTGTCCCTCTCTCTTTATTTCGGTGTCTCTTTTTTTAAGGCAACCATATTTTCTCCAGATAATAATAAGAGATTGTAGGATACCTTATTCGCTGAATATATCCTGGAACAGCAAGATTGAATAAAGGCTATATTTTCCAAAACAAGCACTCTGTGATCAGTTTTCTTGCCTATTTAACAGCAAATACAGGGTCCTTCAGTTTTTGCCAACTTTTAAAGCAAAAAAAATAATGGTCCTATACTATTCAGGTGAATTTATCTATAATGGACCACTTCATTTGCAGCTATATGTGTTTTATACATAATTTCTCCAACGTGTACTTTCCACATGTAAAAAAGGAACAGTTTCAAAGATGCAAATACATCAATGAAAAAAATGAGCAATGTAGTTCTTTTGAATTATATGAAGAACAGTTGCAGGATTTGGTATCATTGCTATCATTATTCCAGTATTTGAGAAGTTGCCACAAAGAAAAGGGGTCAATTTATTTTCAAAGGACCAGAGGGCAGGACAAAGAACCATGGATGGAAACTAATCAAGGAGAGAAGCAACCTGGAACTAAGGAAAAACTTTATAACAGTGAAGATAAATAACCAGTGGAACCGCTTGCCATCAGAAGTTGTAGATGCTTCATCACTAGAGATTTTTAAGAAGAGACTGGACAGCCACTTGTCTGAAATGGCACAGGGTCTCCAACTTGAGCAGGGGGTTGAACTAGAAGATCTCCAAGATCCCTTCTAGCTCTATTCCGATTGATTAATTTAGAGTTTGCTTCTTCATTTAATACCAACTTGCTATTTTGTCACAATTTTTTTTAGTTGTATCTTGTGGAATGAAGAGTCTAGTGCTGGAGCTCTCAAAGCAGGAACAAAGCTTATTCTTGAAACAATGTTTACATTTTTGCCTATCTTAGAATAGCCCCTCAACTTGTTTTGTCTAAACCTGTGAATATGAAAAAAAATTGGGCACTGAAGTGAGTTCACTGATTAGATTCCAAAAAGCTGGTCTGACTCCTAAACATAAATGTACAAGAAGAATAGATAGTGATTACAGCTGTAAAAGTGCAAGAATATCAGACTTGGCTTAGACTTAGATGAAGAATTGATTGTTTTGTGACTTGCTTAAAATTTCTGGGCTAAACTGGGCTGGGCTGGATTGAAGGAAAAGTCAAACTGCCCACTACTGAACTGAAGTATCAGTCCTTTTGGTCTGTTTTGAGATTCCAACACGGTGCAACAAATGAGGATTAGACAGCCAATGCTGAAAAAAGAAATGTGTATAACAATATTGTATGCAAAGGCTATAATGTGACTAAGGGAATTTCTGAAAATCAGTGGCACTGACCTGTCTATTACATGGTTTGGCATGCGGAGGAGAAAACACAGTTCAGAAGTAATTGGCAGACCTTAGTTGAAATATTGTAAAGAGAAGAGCAAATTGTCACTGAATTAGATACTCCGAAAGAAGAGAAGTGCAGGCCCAAGAAAGAGTAGTGGTGCTGGCCACCCATTACCAAAAAGCTGCTTGTTTCAGAGAAATTAAGCCATTTAATTTTACTCAGAAATAATGTCCCCTGTTGTTAGCAGTTCTTGCCTTTACTTGCTGTAAATTAAAATAAAATAAGATTGTAATTGTAAATCCCCACAAGTGAAACTTTTTTCCCAGGTAAGCATAGGTGAGATTGCAGTTTTTAACCAGCAGTTTGTAAATCAATATTTCTCAATTAGAATTTGTACTTTTGTCTCATGAACAATGTCTTTTTAAACCAATTGAATTTCATTGACAAGCTTGATTCCCCCCTTCCTCCCTCATTATAAATTTGATCACAATGTTTTTTAAATGAATTGCCAATTTTAAGGCAATACAATTACAATTTATCAGTTCATTATATTTTGATATATTTAATGTCCACAGTCAAGTTAAATGTTAGGCAAAACAGGCAAAATACAATAGTACTCTGGATTTTAATCCAGTGATGCAAGTTCAAATTTCAATAACTTCTAACCTTCCAGTTGGTATTTTAAGAAAGTTGAGAGCCAGTTTGGTCTACTGGTTAAGGCATTAGGCTAAGAACCAGGAGATTGTGAGTTCTAGTCTCACATTAGCCATGGAGGCCAGCTGGGTGACTTTGAGCCAGACACTCTTTCTCAGCCCAACTCACCTCACAGAGTGATGGTTGTGAGGAAAATAAAAGAGGAAAGAGGATTAGTAATGTTCCCACTTTGCATTATTTATAAAAATAATTAAAGTAATTTAAAAAACACAAAATTTCTGCTGGAACAACTGGGTATATGCTTGCTTGGAGACAGGTGGGCTGTTTCTAGCACTGAATAAAGTAAGAAATAGATGAGATTTTTGATGGAGGTTTTCAGGCAATATCATCTGACCTGTGTTCAGAGTTCCCATTGATTCTGCTTTTGCTAGGACTCTAACGTTTCTTCTAATTTGATTACTTGTGTTTTCATTAATTTAATGCAGAGCTGTCAAACTTGTTTCATTGAGAGCTGCATCAGTAATGTGTTTGACCTCAGGGGGCTGGAGTGGGCGTGGCCAGGGTGGATGTGGCCAGCTCAATGTCATTTGTGTCGGGGGCACCTATGGTGGCCCAAGCGCTCTGCCAGTGAAAACAGCCTCAGTTTTTTGTTTCCTCTGTTTTCAGCTGCAACGGCTTCCTGCAACCCTCTGGTAGCGAAAATGGAGCTCAGGAGGGTTGCATATGGTCCTCACAAGCTCTGTTTTCATCTGTGACAGTCTCCTGAAACACTCAGGAGGGCTGCAGGCTCCATTTTTGCTGACAGAGACACTGTGGGCTGATCCTTCGCTGTTTCCTGGACAACCCCATGGGCCAGATCTAAGCACTCCATGGGCTGTGAATTTGACACCCCTGATTTAATGTATGATTTATATTTCTTTATTTCTTTTAAATTGTCACTTTGAGTGTGCTTTTCAGGCAGAGAGGCAAAACAATAAATACAATCTTAAAGCAAGACAATGGTTTTTTTTTATAACTGATAAAAATACGTTGGGTCTTTGATTTAGTTTAGCATGACATATGAATCGAGAACCTGGCATTTCTAAATCATGGTTTATAGATTTTGTTTCTCCAGCCATTGAAACTAATTCAACAGATCAAGATAAAAACATACCACTCTTAATGCAGGGCTGAAAACCCCCCCCCCCTCAACAATGGCTAGATTTAGCTGCCTAAGACTCCTTTTGGTTCTCCCAAGTATTTAGGATTTCAACGTTTTGCTACGTTTTTGGTGTTTGGGGATGATTTTAATGGGCAAAACTCTACCGTGACTGTGTCTCCTAGTCCTGTAGTCCTCAAAAATGTTGTGGAAAACCAAGCATATTTTGCAATTGATAGAAACTGTATAGTTTTGGTTTACTGAACCTGCCTGTGATTGTGTATAAGTATTTTTTAAGATGCCTTCTTAATATTAACCAGTTTACTTGAGTAGATTTTAAATAACATATCTAATGGATTGTCTGTGTCTGTATGGTTCTAAAAGAAAAATGTGTAAATAATGGATTTCTCTAAAGATTTTGACTGTGTCTTTGAACTTGGATAAACTTCGTCAAATTCTGGAATGTGTTGTTTTGTCCGAGACCTGGCCAGAAGATTTTATTCAATACATAATTCCACCCACTTTGTGTAAGAATAAGCATTCCAAGCTGCAGAGTTAGCTTTCAGTAATGATATCTTGGAAAAGATGCAAGAAGCTAGTCTTAAGACATAATATTTATAACTCCATTTTTCTTGAATCAAGGCAAGTAAAAGCAGACTTTTATTTAGGTTGTACGTATAGTTAATTTTACTTTTAGCATGATCATTTCAAAAGTAAGACTGAGGTACTTTCCAACTCTTATGGAAAAGATATAAGATACACACTTTCAAAAGATGAATACAATGCTCATTGTCTCAATTATTGAACCAAAAATAAGTTAACAATTCAGCTGCACTTATTCAGAGTGCTTGCAGTTATGTGACTTTTTAATCTATAAATAGAACTCAAACTACATTATCAGCATAGCTGATTCTTCGGACTAGAACAAAAATAACATTAAAAAAAACCAAACAAAGCAGATTCTGAAATGTAGCAAACTTCAAATGTCACGTGGTAGCTTTTCTGTTCCCATGAATACAGTTACCTTTTGTGTAGTCATCCTTACATTAAGTGCGGTAAGCTGAAAGTGAACCTTACAGTCTGCATGGGGCGGGAGAAACCTTGTGTCCTTTGCGACCTGCCATAGTACACCTATGGACCAAACAACAGTATCAGCTTTGGTGTCACTAGAATAGCTGCTAACACCATATTACTCTACTTTCATTCAGTAGCATAGCCTATATACCATAGAGATATTTTAGTAATTGGATTAAGATATCCAGATCTCAGACAGATTCAGTGGATCAAATCAGACATCAATACTATGGCCACGTGTTCTCATTATTCCCATGATTTGGGCTAAGTTGAAAACAATCGTTCATGTGCAACTTACAAGCAGGTTAGTTGAGCAGGTGGCGGCACCAAGTTGACATTGGCTGGTCACAAAGTAAAGCAGGGCTGTCCTCCCTTGTGCTCAAGGGAGGGACCATTTGTGAATTCCAGAACTGTTGGGATAATCAAAAGAATAGCTGAGAAGAAGGTAGTGCAAGCTGTTTCTTTAATTCTGCAAAGAAAACTATGTGGCTGTATTGACTAGGAATTATGACTCACTCAGGAGTTATGACTAGCTAGAGGAAAATTCTTTTCAATCTAGATTAAACAATTTACAATGGATCTGATGAATCTGTTTATAAATTATGCATAAAACAGTTTATCAGGTCAAGTCTCTTAAGTCTAAAATCATCAACTTGCACATATTAAACAAGAATGGGAATCTTACGTTGTGATCTTATATTGCCTGGCACAGGAAGTGAATAATTTGGGCATATTAGCAATATGCTTAATACTGGACACAAATCTAGGAATACAGCCCATCCATTAATTATGTATTGTCCACTTCATGTGAGTTCTCTGTAAACAAACTTCAATTTACATTCTACAATGCAATGATTTAAATGTTGGCAAATCACAGCTTGAATTTTTGCAGTCATATGTACTGTATTTGTAAGAAACAATGTCAAAACTATGGCCATGCCTTTCTACTTTAAATAATAAGGATATCAGAATGCAGCATGATCTTGCCTTGACTGTTGACAATCAAGTCTATTGATCCATATGATGTGAAATACATTAAAGCATTTTGGTTGGTGTGAATAGTGCCAGTACACAGTATAACTGTTTTGATGGCTACTAAATGGAAGCTTATGTCTGTTGGAGAATTTCATTAATGTGATATTGGTGGCCATTTAAGGATCAGAGTGAAATGGATCCTTAAAAGATAATAAGGTCTGGAAAATCAAAGATGGGATGGGTCAAGAAAAACCTCAATGCTTGCTTCAGAGTGTTGGATATTTTGATGAATACGTGTTTATTTCTGTTGTTGTTAGTTGCAAAGTCATGTCCGACCCCTTGGACAACGTTCCTCCAGGCCTTCCCATCCTCTACCATCCCCTGGAGTCCATTTAAGCTCACACCAACTGCTTCAGTGACTCCATCAAGCCATCTCATTCTCTGTCATCCCCTTCTCCTTTTGACCTCAACCACTCCCAGCATTAGGCTCTTCTCCAGTGAGTACTTCCTTCTCATTAGGTGACCAAAGTATTTGAGTTTCATCTTCAGAATCTGGCCTTCTAAAGAACAGTCAGGGTTGATCTCCTCTAGGAGATCATCTCATTTTTAATGTCAAAGAAAAAGCAAGATTTTCTGCCTCCCTTGTGTCTCTGCTTGGTAGAGCGCAGTCTAAAGCTAAAAAGCTGTGACAAATTCACGATCAGGACATCTGTGTGCCAAATACGTGTGCACCATTGCTTGACTATTTAAAATGTTACATACTTCCTTTCATGCAGATCCAAAAGGTAATCACCTGGAGAAAATTATATATCAATTCAGGAAAAGTATTTTCTTAAAGCAGTATTCTTTCTTTAAGTTACTTCCAGGCGTAGTCATGCTTAGAGTGCAGTTACTGTATTGAAATCAATAGGCCTTAAATTAATCTTGATTAACTTGCCTGCTTGGTTTAAAAGGTCCTATTCTAAGCTTGACTAATTCTGGATTATTTCTCTAGATAAATTAATGGAAGTTATAATTTACCACGTGAGTGGTAAGAATGTCATTCTTAGTACAATGTGAAATCATCTACATTATCTCTTTAGAAGTCAAAGAATTTCAAAGCTGGAATCATTTTGGTGACTGATGTTCTTTGGCAAGTTTTGCTTGAATGCAAGCAATTACATGGCTTTTGGGATATTGGAAACTGGTATTCATCAAGGTCAGAGGTGTCCAACCTTGCAACTTTAAGACTTGTGGACTACAACTCCCAAAGTTGAACTTCAAGAATTCCCCAGCTAGCATGAGACTTAAAGTTGCCAAGGTTGGATCTAGTGCATTTTCCCTTCTGGTACGCTTCCACCTGTAATTCAGATGCCATTTACAGAATGTATATTGCTGGATTGAAATTCTGGGTATTATGATTCCAGCGCATCTATGAGACACCAGATTGGGGAAATGCTGATTCAATTCAATACTAATCCCTTATTTCCCACATTGATGGAAAAAGTTAAAGGTGGAAGGAGGAAATTTCCTGACAGTTAATCAGTGGAACAACTTGCCTCCAGAAGTTGTGAATAGCAATAGCACTTATATATCACTTCCCAGTGCTGTACAGCCCTCTCTAAGCAGTTTACAGAATATCAGCATATTGGCCCTAACAATTTGGGTCCTCATTTTACCCACCTTGGAAGGATGGAAGCCTTGAGCCTGGTGAGATTTGAACTGCCAAATTGCTGGCAGCCAGCAATCAGCAGAAGTAGCCTGCAGTACTGCACTCTAACCACTATGCCGCCGCGCCACCGAATGCTCCAACACTGAAAGTTTTTAAAAAGAGATTGGACAATCATTTGTCTGAAATGATGTAGGGCGGGGTGTCAAACTCGCGTAGTCACTGTGGCATCATGTGACATCTCAGGACTTTCCCCCCCTTTGCTAAACCGGGAGGAGGTGGGGCCAGCATGTGATGCATCCGGCCCGCAGGCCACGAGTTTGATACTCCTGGTGTAGGGGTTTCCTGCCTAAGCAGGGGGTTGGGCTTAAAGTCCTCCAAGGTCCCTTCCAACTCTGTTATTCTATTCTATTCACACCCAATGGTCTTCCAGCCAACTGCTACTTTTAGTAGGCTGGAACCTTCTGGAAATAAATTTATGGTTTCTTTTTTACTCTTGTCCTCTTTGCTCCTTGGCCTGATAGTTAATCCCTTCTCTGAAGGTCACAGTTGTCACTCTGTGTTAGGGTTTATTACATGAGATTGCAAATGCATTGCATTTAGTTGTATCCTGCTCTGTATATTCTTTCCCTACAAAAATAAAATAATTTTAAGGATGAAGGCTTTAACTTTCTCCCTAACTTGATCATTTTCAGGGGTGGGAATTGAAGTACTCATTCATATAATTCTTATTTGTTGATTGAAGTGAATGCCCTATAGAAAGGATTATTATCTCATTAAGATCTAGGCAGTTTGTTAAACCATAGCAGCTAATTTCATAACCTTGAAAGATTTTTTTTTAAAAAAAATGCTTGTTAGATTTGTCTGCACTATAAAGGGCCAAGCCATAGCGTTTCATTTTTGTACTTTCTGGCTTGTGTCAAGTATTCATATCACTAACAGAAGATGACAGATCAATAAATTATGCCAATAATAATTTGAGCCACCCTGCACAGAAGTAGTTTTAAGACTACCGGTTTCTGCTTTTCTCTCCCCCGCCCCCCTCTTCTTGGTTGAACAGCAGAACTCTATATAATATTAAAAAACTGCTTTGAAGCTCTTTGCAGAATGAAAGAAGATTTCTGTGGGAATGCAGAAAAGCTGTCATTAAATGGAATTCCAAGCCTCATTAACTTGGAGCAAGGTCTTTTTCAAAGTGCAGAGTAGCAGCATAGATGCTTCTAAGAGGACAAACCTCATAGATTTCGTCCATATGGGCAACTTCTGCAAAACAGATTCAATTTGATCCAAAGGCCATCTTACCTATAGATAAGATGCTGTAGGTTACATTTGGCAGATCTTCTGCACTCCTTGATGGGCAGCTATGCTTCCTATAATATTTAGTTTTCATCCATTTTTGGCAAGCATATCAAGACTTTTGTTGTTGTTCTTTGATCCCAAAAAGAGAGATAGCCTGGTAGACCCAGCGTGACTATTCACATAGAAGTCATAGCATTACTTGTTTGATTTTGGCTTAGTTTGGATAAACCAAGCCAAATAAGATTGATTCAGTAATTAAACATATATATTTAGTTGTATAAGCAGAACTCCACATGCTGCTTTTAAAATGCAAAATATAATTGATTTTGATGCAGAGGGAGGAATACATCATAGCTGGTACATTTTAGATATGGCATGATGAAACTCAGTAGCTTTATTGTTTCTTTGGATTTATCTTTAATATTAGAGTTCTTAGTTAGCAGAACACCTTGTTAATAAATGAATAAATTCTAAACCCAGACATTACAAAGAACGTTACATAGTAACTTATATTAGGGTATCATACGTTCTCTTTCCCTCCATCTTGATTATAAATTTTATTAATTATTAATTTAATTAATTAATTAATTAATTATTAATCTGTGCCAACAAGTTATCTTCCTCTCCAAAGAACCAGGTAGAGATATTTTCTCAATATTGATCTATGTCGAACCTGGTCTTTCAGGTATTCCAACATTATATTCATCTACTTTGCTGCTGGTCTTACTGAGAGTTTTTATAAAGGCACCATAGCAATTTTCATGGGGAAACAAAACACACACAAACACACCCCTTTAGAGTA
>JANHGC010001837.1:138657-153701 GCA_027560395.1 Boaedon fuliginosus
TGATTGTTGCCGCCTCGAGTTCCCCTTTGGGGTGAAGAGAGGCGGGGTATAAATCTAATAAATAAATAAATAAAATATTCAGGAGGATAGAGGAGGGGAAAAAAGGAGGCAGAATGAAAGCAGACTGTTTTTGCAGAAAATACGAGCAATGCAAGCTAAGGCATAATATCCAGTGGTGCCTAATAACACGTATACAACTGTTCTGTTGTAGCATATGAAACTGTGAAATCTTATTTCACAAGCCAGAGTTACGTTGCTATAAACTAGAGAGAACTCTTGAGTTTGTCAAATGAATTATGCATAGAAGAAGATAACTTCTATCCATCGCCCAAACCATGAAAAATCTGGCAGGCATCAGAGAACATGTTTACCACAAAGCGGTATTTCTGTTTACTAGCTTTTGAATTGGGTAGTGTCTCATCTGTTCTGCTTAATCCTCTGGCAAGTTTGCTACCACACAGCATTTGTTTAGAAAAAAAAAATCCCCCACACCTTTTGGGGACAAAGTCAGGGCTAAATTATTTTCTTTTTCTCTTCTTAAATGTCTGACTTAAATTTTTTACTTTATTTTAAAAACACTGTGACTATATATATATAGTGGCTAAGAAATTTAGGATTGCACCTCAGAGAAGGTGTGGACCAATCATTCTGTCTCTCTCTGTCTCATTAACCTACTTCACTCGATTATTTTGAGTTTTAAAAAAGGAGAAAAGAATGTGCAATATATGGCAACTGAAATCATGGAGGAAAGCAAAAAACAAATGAATAAATAAATAAATTTGGCTTATCCACAGTTATGTTTCTGTACAGATAGTCATTTCCCCATCTTATGTAAAGAGAAGATAAGTACCCCAATAACATTACATATAACAAATATGGAATTCAAATTGTAAATGATGTTATTCCAAATTTTGGGGTGCTTTATCTTGAAACATTGCAAAAATATTATTGCTGCAAATAATAATTTCGAGACAAAACTGCTTGTATATTTCTAATGCAGCTTCCTTCTTTTTCTTCCTTACATTAAAAACTCTGACCCAAAATGGGGGAGGGGAAATGGAGCAAGTGCATAATATCTTTTAGCTGCTAGAACTGGTGTTGTTCATCTGAAATCATCCTTCAAAACCAAAAACCCAAAATTGGATATTTCAGAAAGAGTGTAATTTGTGTTCTTGGCTGTTTGTGACATTCTGAGGAATCTTCTCCACATCAATGTCCAAAAAGTTAATGTTTCTGTTTCTTCAAGATCCAACTTTTGCTTCCATAGATTCCATCAGAATCACTTGCATGATTCCGATCTTTGTAGGCATAGATACTTCATGGAATTTCAATAAGTTTTCCAAAGCCATCAGGACTCTGTATTTCTTAACTGATGGTTCCTTTAAGATAGATCCTAAAGACAGACACTATCTATCACCTCAATATCTTTATTGTGACTTTTGAGGCTGAGTGATGTTGTTATCGTTATCTTATTTAATTGAGTCCTATTTTTTTTCTCTGTGCTTCTTGGCTTTGATTACAAGAGTTTACCAATCCTTTGCATTTTTGGCTTTCACGGTAGTGTTATTAGCTTAGAATAAATTATTGATGTATCTTCCCCCAGTTTTAAAACCATGGTCATCTCCAAAGATGGTTTGGAGGGATAAATATTTGGCATATCTCTATATATAAAGCAGAGTGTGATTGTGTATGTGTATGTGTATGTATGTGCCCTATACGCTCCTCCACGCCTGCACCAATCCCCACCAAATTTGCCACACACATACCTTGCCCTCCAGAGATGGACACTGTGGGGGTCAGACACGCCATTGAGGGGTCCGTGCCCCCTAAATAGGCTGGCAAAGTGCCAATCCCCACCAACACTGACTGCCAGGCGAGTACTGTGGATGTGCAGGGGGCTCTGAGCTGCAAGCCACTACTGCTCCCAGCAACAATGGGAGCCAGCCCGGCATTGCACTGGCCAGTGGCGAGAATCTGGCTGGCCACTGGCCAGTCGCAGGAGGTGGCAGGCGGCCTCCTGCAGCAGCAGGTGGCCCATGAGATAGGTCAGGCAGACCGGGAGGCAAGTGGGGATGGCTGGAAACAGGGAGATTACTGGGGCACTAATATAGTTGGTGTGTGAGGGAGAAGCCAGGAAGGCAGGTCTCTTCCCCACTTCCCCTCCTTTCTCCCTACGGTGGAGGCAGTGGTTATAGCAGAGGCAACACCAGCAAAAGGAAAAGTGGCCATGGGAGGGTCAGAAATGTTGCATTTGGAGAAGCCAATGGCCTTTTCTACGGAGCTCTCTCTGCTCTATCCTGGCCAAGGATGTGAGGAGGACACCCGAGGAAAGGACTGCATTGCCAGGAGACCACAGGGTACAATTGGGGGAGCTGAGTGCACATGCTTAGAGGAACAGGACAAGAGCACGCAACCCCTTCCCCTCTCCAAGCCTTTGCTATGCATCTTTCAGTCTCAATGTACTGTGTATGTGCAGTAACAGGTGGCTGGAGAGGCTGAGCCGGGACGGAAGCACCGGAACAGGGGAGGCAGCGGTGAATGCGGCGACGGGATGATAGGCAGAATGGCAGGAACGGCTAGCCACTGCAAAAGGCAGACTGCCCACCTGGCTGGGTCTCCCGTTGGCGTCACAAACATAAATACCTGGGCAACGCCGGGTAATCAGCTAATAAGTTGAATAAATAAGGGGAGAGTATACAACCTCCAATGTGAACTGCAAATATTATGTAAATGTAGCTTAGCTGTTGAGGTAAGATACTACAGTAGCATACATCTTCCTATGAGCTATACAGTTGTTTCTTTGATGCAAGTAGGAGGCTACCCTGGAGTGAGATTTCAAACACTGTAACATAATCTAATGTCAATATGATACTCATCTTGGAGTTGGGAAACTGTACTGTGAAGCACTAATTTATTTTTGTTTGCACTATAGTTCATTTTTAGTACTGAAGGTCAAAAATGTACTTAACACTTGCCCAGCACAATAAGCTGTATGGTGCTTCATTTTAGGCGTGCCTAAATAAGCATCCAAAGTTATGCTTTAGAATAGTCTCCTCTGTCTTTGAACCTGCTAAAGAACTCCACAGCAGGCATTTTTCGAAAGTGTTGACTTTGCGTCACAGTGCAGGAATCAGTTAAAAAGCAGTCCTTAGTAATAAGCTGATACTTATATCAGCAGTCTGGAAGACTGGCATAATTTTGTCCTCCCTGGATGCCTTATTTTCTTTCTAATGGTAGAGGTTATATCTGTTCACAGAAATAGTTTGTGAAAAGAAGAGGCTTATAAATATACTGAGGTCATAGTGATGAATGCTGTACAGGCATGGAAAAGAATTATAAATGCAAGACTTCCTTCCAAAAGTCAACACTGTAAGTTGAAGAAAACCACCATGTGTCTATACCTGGAAAGATCAGAATCACACAAGCCATGGTATTCTCTGTGAAATCATGGAAGCAGATGTTGAGCTTTGAAGAAGCAGAATAGGAAGAGTATTGACACTTTGGAACTTTGATGTTAGAGAATTGATGTTGGACAGCCAAGAAAATAAACAAATGGCTCTTTGAACAAATCAATCCGGAGTTGCTTAAAACCATAAATCAGAGGTTTCCAAACTTGGCAATTTTAAGACTTGTGGACTTCAACATAGCTGGCTGGATAATTCTGGGAGTTGAAGTCCACAAGTCTTAAAGTTGCCAAGTTTGGGGATCCCTGCCATAAACGAACAAGCTCAAATCATCTAAAATTGGTCACATTATGTGAAGAACTAATTCTCTGGAAAAGGCTCTAATGCTGAGAAAGGAGGAAGGGAAGGGAAGATGACAACCAGCAGCCAAGTCTGTAGACTCACAGTGGTGGTGAGAACATCGTTAGGGATAGCTTGTCATAGAGAAAAATTTATTTAACTGGTTGCTAGGAGCTGAAACCTACTATAGAGTACTGGTACATAATTGATCAATCAACCAGTCATGAGGAAGTTTAGGAAGAAGTTACACAGAGAGGCAGCAAAAAAAAAAAAAATTCTTTTCAGATAAGCTTTTGAAAAACAGGGTGGTTTTTTCCTTCTATTCCTTCAGTTTTATCCTTAGGGATAAGTGATTAAGCATTTGATTAATAAGTAATAAGCAATATTGATGATTGGATAAGAATGATATGAGGAAACATTTTTCTTATAACTACTTTTGGAGTTAAGGTTCTTGGTGACATATGAAGTTCTGTTGAGGTTCCCACAACTCTGGAATTCCATTTTCATGGTTATGATGAACGAGCAACCAGCTGCTGTCGGCTGCTCAGATGGAACATAATGGGTTGTTGAACAGGCGACTCCTTTCTGAGTTTCTTTTATGTTCCTTTTTCAAGGCTGAATAAAAAACTGAGATCAAACTAAGTCTTTTATCTCTGTTTTATTCCAAAGCAAACAGTCCAGAATCACTGATATGAGCTGCTTCTCTTGAAGAAGGAGGCCAATGGTCATAATTGCAGCATTATACAATAGAAAATCTGGTAGCAGCTGAGCCATAAGGTGCCTTATTGTACTGAGAAAATTGGAAAGGATAAAAGTATACATTGTTTCAGTGAAGTTGTACATAGGGGCTCTTGCATTGGAGGTAGGAGGCTTCTCCTGTGCTTTTCTGACTAGAATGGAATCACAAAGGCTATGTGGCAATGCCACTGCATACATTACTGTATAGCTGACAGATGTTTTCATTAAATGGTCAGAAAAAGAAATAGATTAGATAATTGACTGCTGAACATTCTTATTCATACCAAAAGAGCTGAAGAAAGTAGAAACCACAGTATTTTCCTTTAGCATTTTAATAGTAATGTTCTGTTAGTTACCATAATAGAGAGATATACAGATACGAATATAATTCTGGAGTATGACATGTATGTGTGTGTGCATGTATATAATTTCATCTGCTCTCAATGGCATTTATATAAGAACTCTGTCCAATTCTCATAAATAAAGAAAAAGAGAAGATACACCTATCATAAAAATTGATGGTATGCTCCTATAGTGTTTTTGAATCTTCTGTATTTATTTTAAATGATTAAAATGCCTATTATTATTAATTTTATATAGCACTTAGAATTCATTGTCCTGAAAACCAGATTTTGAGACTACTGAGCTGATAATAAGTGCAAATTTTAATTGACTATAATAATCTTTCTGAGGGTAGTTTGAAAATACTCCATTGTAGGCCAAAAATCTATTGAAAGAGAACCATATCCAGGAATAAGTATATCTTGAAGTTGGAATGCACACATTAAAAGTTATACTTTTAATGGAACATATTGAAAGAAGGTTGGTTGGTTGTGTGTGTGTATCCAATTATTCTACAGTTATTGTAAGAACAAGAATAACTGATTATACCGAATTGAAATGGTTGTATTTGCATAATTTGAACTGAGGAAATTGTCTCAATTTAAAGTGGGGAAAGGGTATTTGGTGGATATGCTAGTCTCCTAATTAATTACACTCTTCTGTTTGAAGTTTGCTCGTGTATTAAAATTCTTCCACCCAAAATAGATGTAGAGCAAAGGAATCCAAGCCAGTGATGGCTCATCCAGATGTAACTAGCTATAGCTGATTAGTTGGAGATGGGTGAGCAGTATGTCCTAAAGAGAATTCCCACCTGTATATAATCATAATTGTATAACTACAAGTATCTTGACCTAGAATGGGGAAAGGTTTCATTTCTTAGCAATCATATGCAATGGATACAAGCAGAATGGATCAGTGGTATTCCTTTCTTTCCAACTTAACTTCAAAGTAGGTTTTGTTTGCCTTTATAACTATTACCCATACAGTCAAGTGTAACTACATAATGCTTTTTAGGGAATTCATCACATCATTCATTCATTCATTCATTCATTCATTCATTCATTCATTCATTCATTCATTTGGGAAATTTATATGCCATCCATCTCGCTATCCAGAGTGACCTTTTACAGTGTGATCACTAATTGTGGAGTATACATATTTCTTTCTCTTTCTTTCTATGGACCATGTGCATATCATATACACACTCTTAAACTGCTGCTAAGCCAGACAACACCGATTTTATAAAAGTGATACATTTGCCTTCAAAAGTTGCAGCAATTCATGAATATTGAGCAGTTTTGTTTCAAAGGAAACAACAGTACTGTATTTCCAACATAAGGATTGCCAAGGATCTATAGGCCTCTCTTTTTTAACCAAAGATGCCTTTATCCGAGATCATATTGCAATTACAGATGGCAGCCCTGTGATCCTTGGATAAGAAAACAATTGCTCTAAGGAGTTGATCCCAGGTGCTACATGAACCCCTCCCCACACACATTTTAATTTCCCTTTGAATCCAAAATGCTTCACTCTTAGTTACTTCTATATCAAATAAATTAGCTGCTTTTGATTACTGCCAATCACATTTTCAAGCCACTTTCCACTCAGCCCCAGCCACCACAATTATACTTCTTTTTTTAAAAAAAAAAAAAAAAACCGAGCAAGGTCGGGTCATCAGCTAGTATTAAATAAATTAGCTGCTTTTGATATGTTACAGAACTTTGTTGACTCAGAGTAGTCCGAAGTTTGAGGGTTCAGGTCGATATTATTCTACTCCCAGAAATGAACACTTTTAGATGGAAAGCTTTGGGATGAACAGGGGATCTTATCTATAAGCCCAAACCAACCATTTTTCAGGGGTTAATATGCTTACGTGAGGTGACAATATGTGTTACGTTGAGCAGTGTGCAAGATGGGAAGCAGATGAAGCCAAGTCTGGAACATGTGCTCGATAGCATGTGAACATTTACTGTAATGCATCTGGTTATGGGAGTTGAATTCAGGGTTATTTTAGCAGTTGTGGTATTATTGTGCATCTGATAGTCTGGAAACTATTATTATGTGGATTCCTAATTACAGAATAGCCTAATCTTTGATCTAAATGTTAATGTCTCTAATCATTTCTTTAGCTCTTTCATTTTAAGCAGAAGTAATAATGTTTACTTTGCAAAATGCTTGATGTTTATTAAGTAAACTATCCTTCCTCCTTACAGATATCAAGAGGGGTTATAACTTCCTTAAGTACCCTCCTAATAACATCAGGGTTTATCTTGTGTATCATGAGAAGTAATTTCTGTGATTGTGAGGTTTTGTTTTGATACTGCAGGCATAGAACTAGCAGCAAAAGTGTATCAGTACATGTTTTTTATGTACAATTTCCTTACCTAGAAATAACAGGAAGTATATGCAGTTTGAATATGTGAATGAATCTGTTCTTGGCAGCTGATTTTTATTCTGGTTTGAATAAATTTATGAAGCTATAAGGATCTGAAAGCCTCTGAAGTTATAATAATATATTGTATAGGATCTTTTGTTTCTTTTGTATTATAATGTTAAATAATTTACAATTCAAAATTGGTTTTTTTACATCTTTAAAATTAAAACCAGCCATTAACTCCCTGAAGTTGGTGAACTTTTTTCTAGAGACTAAAGTAATAGGGGTTTTTTTTTGTTTTTAGTAAAGCATATGTTTTGAATTATTTGTCTTTCAGATTGTATTTGCAAATCACTGACTAAACCATTTTCTTCTTATATTTTGTTTGTGCATAAGCCGATTCTTAAACTTAAAAGTGAACATGTCTGTGGGAATAATTACTTTAAGGAAAAATTATTAAAGTAGTCAAAATGCTGATTTTGTTGATTCGTTACAATAAATTTGCAACACATTTTTTCAAGTGGAAGAAATCATTAAATGCTCTGATTTTCATCCAAAATTAACACAAGAACTTAGAATTTATAAAGGCCATTGATTTCAGTGATTTACTTATAAATAAAAATAGTGTTTCCTGAAGTAGGTTTTTTTTTTTTCAACCTCCAGGCAAGGAAAATTAAGAAAATATTCTTATGTATTTTTTTTGCTTCTTTCCATGTTTCTCTAAATGGATAATTGTTTAGTTTGGTAAGCTATGATATACATTATTTCTAAACTATTTGACAAACCAGATTATAAAGCTAGGTTCAGCTTGTTTGATTGTGTAACCCATAGTGTTTGGGTGGCTTATTCTTGGATAAATGTGCTTGAAGTTGCATCCATTAGCATGTCAACATCTGTATAGACAATAAAACCCAAACTTTGAATCACTTCTGGATACAAATTAGCCCATGTCCGTCAAATTCCTCTGGAGCAGCCAAAGCTCAAGTTCAAATTGGGTGAATTTACAAGTTGTTAATTTGAAAAATGGGAAGCACAAAAGAGATCTGGTATCAATTCTGAGGTTCTTGATCAGGTTTGAACCATGCCATTTGGAAAGAGAGCTAGTCTGCAAAATGAATCATTTTATTCCACAATTTTTTATATTCTGATAATCACTACGAATAAACAACAAAGCACTTAATATATTACCTTGTTTGTTTGTTGTATTGTTTAATCCTAATTCCATTACTGTAAAGAGCTTGCCTAAATACATAAAGACCCCACAAGCAAATAAATGGGAATTGTTCTGCCTGTTTCACCACATCCTATTAAATTATTAGTATTTGATCTTTTGTAGCTACTGATTAATTTGCTATTGAGGCATGAGTTGTTGTCAGTTGTTCAGTGTGATGGCCCTTTATGTTTCTATTCCTTCTGTTGCCATAGAATAGGGCGAGGAAGCACTAGGAGGGGAGGGGAGGGCAGGATAGTTGATAGCCTATCAGCAAGTTGGCAAAAGATGTTTTTTCTTCCATATTTGCTCAGTAAGTAAAAACCTGTGTTGAAGCAAGTAGTTCATTATAGCTGTCAAGGCGATAGTAAAATCATGCCTTATACCAAAATTCTTGTAACAAAGTTAAAATGGCTGAGTTTTTGCTGTGGTTTCCATTGGTGGGTATTTTTTCCTATGGAGGCCCCAAAACTTCCTAGACCTTTGAAAGAGAGAGAGAGAACAATACCTGCTGCTTGGGAAAGAATTTCTGGGCACAAATTGAGAACCAACCACAACACCTTCTTGCCTTCATTCTTCAGACTGCCACAACTTGTTTCGGGGAGAGTGAGGGAAAATGACCCTAGCTTAAAAAAAAAAAGGGGGGGGGGCGTTGTCCCCGTTGACTATTGAACTGTGTGAATGTGGGTGATTGTAAGTGCTACAATCAGTTGAAAGTACCTAATCTCTGGGACAGAGGGGGACTATTTCTTTATGGAGAGATTCACATGACAGGCTCCACTAATTCAAGTTCATACACCCTCTTGCCTGTATGAGAAAACAATTCCCAAGCTGGATGCATGTGAAAACAGTTCTGTGGCACAACTCCCCAGCAATTTGGGGGATTATATACATTCATTCTCTCCTCTTAAGCCAAGAATCCCAATTTAGATGTAATGCTAAACAAAACCTTGATAGAGATCTCTTGGTTTTCGTCATTCTCAGTGGCACAAAGAACTATCAGCAGTATCTCCCTTTTCCCTAAAATTCTAATGAATTCTGGTTTAAATCTGAGCACTGTATATCCTTGGGTATAATTTCACAAATTTTTATTTACTCTGAGAATTGGTTTGGAATAAATAAATAATTTTAGGTGCTTTATAAATATATTTTCAGGCTGAAATATTTTTTATTAAACTATTAAAAACTGAATGTTTGAAAAGTTGATTTTACTTTTAATTATTTGATATTGTAACACTGATTATTTTAGACTTCTACTTTTTTAATTATTACAGTAGAGCCATGTAGCATTGTTAGCATGCCTGGTTAATATTAACAAATCTAGGGGTAAAATTGAAGGGTTTTTTCTGAGGAAGTTGTCTTTTAAAAAAAAGAACTTAAATAAAATTTATTTATTTATGTATTTATTTTATTGATTAGATTTATACCCCACTTCTCTTCCCCGGTCAAGGGGAACTCAATTTAAATGTCACAACCAATTTTAATTAGTGTTTAAACAATTTTCTTGTTTTTTCTCTTATTAAAGGTACGACATCGATGGTGTGAGATGATTATTAAACACAAATATGTGGCAGGATATGCTGATGTTGAGAAATTTCTCAAGGAAGACCAGGTCAGTGTTGTTTAGGTACTCTTATTGTATTGCCAAATGCTGCATAAATTACACAATAGAGATATATTGGAAATGACCTTTCAAAGGTGCAACGAATATAAATCCTGTTTTTTTGTTCAAATTTGTGCTAAAATTTGACTAACGGTTCTTTACTGTGGCTTAGACATTGGTTATTAGGAGCATCATTGAGATCAGATCTCTTGCTCTGGAGGTGGAGATGTCCAATCTCAGAATGGAAATTCAGCTTCTGAAAGCTTTTAGCCCGTTGAATTTTCTTCAGCTTTCATTCTGTCACTGGTGCTCATTGGCAGAGGGAATATTAATTTATATAGGAAAATACAAATTAAAACAAAGTGTGGCATCAGCACTTCTGATATTACATACTGTTCGTCCAATTAGACCACGTACTACTGGAGTCCCCAACCCCTGGTCTATGGACTGGCAGAAACCAGGCCGCACAAACAAGTGAAGCCCCATTCATAAGTTTGTGAAAACAAGCCCGCTCCAGTCTGTGGAAAAAATTCCACAGAACCGATCCCTGGTGCTCAAAAGATTGCGGGGGGTGGGGTGGGGTGTTACTGATTTACAGGATTATAAGATGCTATACAGATCTTTGAAGTACTTCCCACATGTATTAAAAGTGAAAAATAAACATTCATGCATTTTTAAAAGGTGTGGGTGAAAATTACTGTCCATCCCCCTGCTTTTTGCTGAAAAAGTATATCCATAGCTGGTTTTTGTTAATGAATCTTCGGGCGGAGGGAGGGAACTATGCAAATTCTGGAATGACACCATTTGAAATCAAACCAGTGTCTTTTTGTTCCTGTCTTGAAAGATTATTTGGTTGTTCAAAAGTCTGGACCAAATGCCAATATGACCCATTAATATTTAAGATAACAGAATTTCCAGTGTAAACTTGGATGTTTGAGCTATGGAAAATGATGGTGAAGTAATAAAATCAGATTTGGAATTTTTAGTGATGGGTTTCACATTTCATTTTGGAAGTGACAAGATTCTTAGAAGCCCAGCATAGAGATGATAGTCCATTCAGTTTAAATCATGTAAGCTGGTCTATTTCTACTTTAATGCAGAAATACCCTCCATGAGAGAAGTTTGCATGGTTTAGTAATAAATGCATGACAGAAAGGAGAGAAATTTTAGATCGAGCCATTTTTCTTTCTTCTTTCTTTCTATTTGTAAGAAATATTAACATAATAAAAATAGCAAAATAATAGATTTTGCTAATATATATATTGGGTTTCAGAAACTACATCAGCACACCTGATTTAAGATGAAGCTGGGCTTCTGTGGTGCTGAAAATAATACAAGCAAAAGTTTTCTTATTGTGCAAAGAGAAGTCTATTATTTCAAGTACAGAGAAAATGAATTTTCAAAAACAGTGTAGGTTGTCTAAGTGTACAAAATCATCACACAACCCCAGGTTTTTAAGTCTAATACAAGACAAAAGGCAAATTACACGGGAAAGAATATTACCTACCTAGGCCATCTCTCCTGAGAAAGTTTTCTTCCTGATAACCATCCCCCCTCATTTGGAGAAGATTCTCACAAGTTATTAGAATTCAAGTTGGTAGAAAGTACCAAGGTATTTTCATATCCTGGTTTTATGTATAGTTCTGAAAGTTATAATTGGTAGACTTTTATCCATTAATGTTTGTCATAATTGTTAAGTACTGTGATGGTGAATTTTGTAACTATCCATTGCTTTTTGTCTCCAAAACTGTTTTACTCTATGTTTTTAAATTTTACTTTCTTTTCTCCAATTCCTCATTTTCTTAGGATCCAGTTCAAAATAATGTAGAACTGGTGGCTGTATAGTTTTTAAAATCAGTTATGGGGAGGGAGGAAAAAGGTGAGTTTATATACTGTGTGGAGAGGATTTTTTTTTCATATCACCACTGGCACTGAGGAAACTATGTAGACCCCTCATCCCCTCAAGTACTGCTTTGCCTACAAATGGTAAAAATACCAACGAGAAAAGAGCGAACAAAATTTGTGTCTTCCTTCTTTCATCTAATTTGAGGTTTTTCAACTTTGGAAGTTGTGTTTCTTTAAAATGTGTGCTCTGTGGATGAATGAATTAGTTGAATACTGTCTCAATTAAATCTTGTCAAAAACTGTAAAATTAAATGGTCATAACTGACTTCAATTCCCATTGCTTTCACTAGGATCAGATGGCCTCTTGCATTGAGGTCAATTCATTTTTGTTTCATGTCTATTTGATACATTGCATTTGTTCCCATCAAAATGTTATGTCTCTCCCAAAAATTCAAGGAATTATTCCATCAATTAAAATTCCATCCATAAATAATATATGGGGATTTTCATGAAATATTATTGAATATCCTGTTGTCTAACCACTTGGAGTTATACTTCTGAAATGCCACAATACTTCTGAATAATTTGGAACTTTCATATGCAAAATAAATTGGTTGTTCATAGAACATCTAGGTCATATTCAAGGTGGAGATTAGGTTTCAGAAGAAATGTCTGGTTGCGTTATACTAAAGTCTCAGAAAATTTACAAAGGTCTTACGTTATTTGAAAACATCATGCCGTTATATATGCTATAGGATGACTTTCTTCCTCTTACAGGCAATGGGTGTCTATCTCTATGGAGAATTAATGTTGAATGAGGATGCCAAACAACAAGAAATTGCCTATAAAACTTTTGCTACAATCCGTGACCACATGGATGCATCCTCAGCTAAAGTAGTAGCAGAAATGTTATCTGACAAGGTGAACCCCCGTACCCCCAAAAAACTTATAAATGGTAACAGAATAGTTATCAGATCTATTGTATCGTCATCCAAAACAGTGATATAACCTTGAATAGGTAAAAAAACTTGATGTAATTGTTATAGTACTGAAGAAAAAATCCTTAAATTATCCTTATTTTATCAGTGAACAAACATTTATTTTTCCCCCCTGAATTGACCAATCTCTTCAAGAAAAAAGATAATTCCAACTATGTATCTGTTAGGTATTTGTAAGAGGTTGCAGGAACAGTTCATATGGAACTTATATAAGATTATATGAAAAGCTTCTGTATGGACTGGGATGATTTACAAGCCATTTAGTTCTTTTCTCATACTTGCTAGAAGAATCTTTGCTAGAGAGCTCAGTCAACTACAAAATCTTCTGAAATACAGTTATTTTTGAATTTTACAATATGCCAGCTTTTTACTCCATCCTTTTTAACTTCATAAAACATGAAGTATAATGGTGCCAATGCTAACTTTAAGGGGGGTATGAACATCTTAGAAAAAAGCTAAGAACAATTTAGCTTTGATTTACTATCATGCTTTGAACATCGAAAACCGGTTCCAAATGCTTAACAGATATATAATGAATAACTTTGGTAGTCATAAGGCAAATTTAATTATAAAACACTTTCCTCATCTTTTTCGGACTTCTGGATTGTAATTTTATAATGCATATATGGAATAATTAATTGGAGTACTTGAAGAATCCCTCCCAGGCCTGCATTCTGTAGGTGCAAATTGGGGGACCTCCCAGGTATGAAAGTTCAATATATATAAAATGAAACTTCCAGGATTACGAAATTGCTTCCATAAATCTTCTTCAGGAGATGGGTATCATCAATTCTGTGACCTGATTTGTAATCGAGTCCCCTTGACTGGGGAAGAGAGGCGGGGTATAAATCGAATTACATAAATAAATCAATCATGTAATTTTTAAACATCTTATTCCACATACCAAAGAATGAAAGGAACTGACATGTCTTGCAGTTTAATACTTTGTAGCTTTTTTTGGTAAATCAGGTGTCCCCAACCCCCAGGTATGGCCCACTACTTGGCCGTGGCCTATGTGCAACTTGGCCATGCAAGCGGCAGCCAGTGTGCGTATGCAGCTTGACTTGTGCATATGGTGGGCCGGTGAGCATGCACATGTGCTCAACTTGTGCAGATCAAGCTGTGTGCATACATGCATGCTGGCCCGTTGCTCCCACAAGTTGAGTTGTGCACACACCTACCACAAAGCCGAGTTCCCCTTTCCAGCCAACTGGCTGCCAAGCCACAGTTTGAGGACCACTGTTTTAAATGCTTCATTGTGTGCCTCATATGACTTTAGAATAATTTCATAGGCTTCATTAAAGATGCTTAATTTACTTGTACACCATTCTAATTGTTTCTAGAGCTGATCTGTAGCACTAATCTATTCTAACATGTGAATGAAATAAATGTGAAAGTTGTTTGTTTTTTCAGTCTCCAGTTCTCGGCTAAAATTCTTATTACAGCTGACAGTTTGTACAGATTCCATTCCTGTTTTGGTTGTTTGGGTTCCTGGCATGCTGATTTGTGATTTAAGATTAAAATCACATTGCCAGGGATTACCACATAACCATGACATTAACGTCTGTGGCTTACTTCATGATGGCCTCATACAGCTTCTTGGAACCTGCTATGCTTAAGATACACAGAGAAGCTATTGAAGAACGTCAACTGCTTTTTAACTATGTTCAGATGGAGACCTCTCTAGTGAGGTGCAGAGCTTAGCTGATTGGTGAACAGTGATTGATTTCCTCTTTGTTCACAGTGGCTAAGTTCTGCACCTGAAGAGAAGGTGAGATGCAAGCCGTTCCTAAAATTTCAGACCCCGATTACTCCTGCAGCAATGGTATCATAGCAAGTATTTTCACAGAATGCAGATGATAAACAAGGAAGAGGCCACCCAATCCTTGTATGCTTCTCTTCTACCAAGAATGACAAGAACCTTTATTTGGGGTGGGGAATTCAGGTTTAGTTACAGCGGAGAAGTAATCAGCTGTTTTAAAAGAAGTTTGCTATACTTAGTTTTCTTAGCACTTAGATACTAATGTCATGTATCAGCTCAAGAATGCCTTTCTGCCTCTGGAGCCTTTTATATATTTGTTTTTAAAACAAACTTAGCATTTAGAAGAGCCTCAGTGGCGCAGTGGTTAAATGCAGCACTGCAGTCTCTGCTGACTTGTTCAGCAGGATGTCAGATCGAATCCCACCAGGC
>JANHGC010001837.1:169591-180228 GCA_027560395.1 Boaedon fuliginosus
CCTATTTTTCTACTTGCATTTTTATATGCTTTCAAACTGCTAGGTTGGCAGAAGCTGGGACAAGTAATGGGAGCTCATTCCATTACACGGCACTAGGGATTCGAACCACCAAACTGCAGACCTTTCTGATCGACAAGCTCAGCATCTTAACCACTGAGCCAAGGTCCTTTTGGAAGCTAAAGGACTGGAATTATCCAATTGGATGTTGTATTAAGGCCACATCTCCAGGGAACCAGGCTTCTATAGTGTCACTCTAAGATCAGCCTTTCTCAAACTTGGTATGTGGACTTCGACTCCCAGAATTCCCCAGCTAGCTGAAGAATTTTGAGAATTGATGTCCACACGTCTTAATGATGCCAAGTTTCAGAAATTGCTCTAAGCTGGTTTTCTCTGGCTGGCTATTAGCCAAATTCCCAGAGTTCCTCTGAAGGTCCACCAAGCATCACTTCTTATGGAAAGCCCACAAGATACTTCCATTGATACTCATGCTCTCAGAACAGCTGTCCACCACTTAAATTGTATTTTTAATTAATTAGCAATTGGTGATCACAATAAATAACAATGTACTTTAGCAAGTCCTTGATATAGGTGTCTTTTCAGAAGAGTGATACTAGCTAATGTAATTGTATGCAATTTTATTGTAAAAAGGCTACCACTCCAAAAAAATAACTACTTTGAAACTATTTTCTGACTTTATTATATAAAGTAAATGTTTTATAGCCAAATCAGACTGAAAACACAAGCTTTACGGCTTCCTCCAATCCTAATTGTAAAATTTAAATACCCTGGCAAGGCTGAACTCTAATGAAGATTCTTCTGTCAAGTCACAGCTATGGAGTAGTCAGGATAGAAATTTTATTTATTTATTATTGGCCACCCATCTTACCACAGGGTAACTCTGGGCTTATTCTTTTAAGCTAGTAAAAATAATCATCACAAGGTTTTGGTCTATCAGGCTGTCATTTACCACTTTGTTTTTAAAAAAACCAGTAGCACAAGTTCCTTTTAAGGACCAGGAAGATGAAAGCCATATGAATGGGCTTATTTTATCTAACTTCTGATAAGAGTTCAGTTTCATGAATAAGTATCCAAGTTAAGATTGGCTTCAGTGTTTATTTAGGAATAAACTCCCAATCAAAGAAGGGAGTGTGGGTGTGATACTCTGAGACATTCACATAAAATACACAAATGGCTTCGACTTCAGACTTTGTCAAACAGACATTGTACGCTTTGAATGTTCTTGCAGCTACAAATCAATAGAAAGAAGCTCGATGCGCAAACCTTGACAACACAATACAAGGCAAACCTTCACAACTTTCAAAAAGGCTGAATAGAACTCTGAACAGGCTAAAAGTTTATCTAAATTTTTGATTTTAGCACCAGCCAACCTGAGGGCCACAAGAAAATAGTGAAGGGTGAGATTTTCCATGTGGTACTTCTATAAAGGGATTATTTATTTATTTATTTTATTAGATTTATACCCCGCCTCTCTTCCCCAGTTAAGGGGAACTTGAGGCGGCTAACAACGTTAAAATACAAATCAATGTAATATATTAAAAATTATCAACACAATCACACGCAACCAAATTCTTCCAAGCGGGGGGCACATCAGTTCCAGGCCTGCCGACAGAGCCGGGTTTTTAAGGGCTTTGCAGAAGGCCAACAAGGTGGGGGTGGTCCTGATCTCCACAGGGAGCTGATTCCAGAGGGTTGACGCTATCACAGAAAAGGCTTAACATGGTAAGAAAGGCTATTTTATTATGTAGCTTCTTTCAAGTAATTTTTCTGCATGATTTGGGTTATAAAGTCTACAACCAATAGTTGATGTTCATCATGGTTGGAATGCATCAATATCCATTTAATGGGAAACAACGATAGCAAAGTTCACAATTTTCAAAATAATCATAGGATTCCATGTGAACCACCTGATTAATAAAAAATAATTCTGCAACAGGAGCAAATAGCAACAAGTGTTTAGAAATCCCACTTCAAATATTTTCTGAATTAGGGTAAATCAAAACACAATGACACATGACTCATTGTTTAGAAATACAGAGAGGTACATGATGGGATGAATAAATTGCACTTCCTTGTTCTGTAACATATGTAAATCAAGATAAAAATCATAAAAGTTTTTTGTTAAATGAAAGTTGTGAAGGAATTACTACTTCATCGAAGATGCTTGTAAGTCAGCAAAAAATAAAGAATTCCTTCAACACATGATTAACTTACTTAAAGAATTTATGCCATAAATAGTTTTTAAAATGATTAAAAAAAGAAAGTTTTATCCTTTATCAATGATTATCAGAAAGGACAAATCTTTCAATACCTGATGGTAGGAAACAAATCAACATGGGGAGGTAATTATATGACTAAGACACAGACATCCTAGCCTAAATCAGCCAAAAATTATTGGATTTTCATTCATTCTGCTTTGATTCTACCACATGATATTACTGCAAGCAAATATGGGTAGTAAATATTAAAATATAAGTACATATTAAGGAGCTGGTAGAAGCCATGATGAAATCATGTGCATCATCAAGATATCACACAAATAATGCAAATTAAGGTACTGGATCATTCATGTCATGATGCAAATGATTTAATTATATCATATGTATAACTGACCTCTGTATTGTCACTTTCCTCCATGCCTCTCCTAATGGATAGCCATAATTACATTAATGATCTCTTGCCCTAAATATATTAGGAAGCTTACGTTATGCTGTTAAGGCACATGCTAATAGCTTATTCATACAGTTTAGGAAACTCAAATATTCTGCAATACTATATCAGTGATGGTGTTTGGGGTTTGGCATGCCAACAATTCAGAAAATGCCTAACTGGTGTGTCATACACACACTTCCTTGAACAAAAGAGAAACCATTCTCTATCCCCCTGCTGCCCCCCCCCCCGCCATTCAATCTAGGCCACTCTGAACAACAGCACTTGGCAGTAGCACCAAGGGAGGGCTGAAATGGAGGCCAGGCCTTGACTTCAGCCTTAGGCACTACTGCTGTAACTCAAAAAAGGCTATTTTGCAACATTTTCCAAGGCAGACAAGCCTTGAAGAAAAGTGCAATTGTCTCTGTGTCCCAGAGCTCCCCAGGATCTGCTGTGCGCTGCTAACCTTCAGGTGGGGTTCTCTTTCTGTTGACAGTCCCTACTTGTGGCTTTCATTCTTAAAACAGGTTCAGAGAATGATCTTCCATGGCCTCTGTAGCCTCAGAAAAGCATGCAAAAGCAGACCTCATTTTCTTATGATTTTTGACACTTCACATAGCATAGCCCATTGAGATCACATGGCCTCTTGAGATCAGGCATGCTTTTGAGAATAGTTGTTATCAGGTGTTTATGAGCATGGATGACATGTCACCTTTGACTACACATCAGAGTTTTGCCATCACTGACCCATATCATGGAGATGGACAGAACTGTCTGTTCATGACTGAAGATAAACAAATAAAAATCCAGAAAGCATTCGTCTGCCTGCATACCATACCAATATCACATTTTCCCCTTAAATAGTAACAGTAAAAGTAAAAAATTGCGTAACTAAAATGCCAGGGCATATTAAATTATTAATATTTAACATATATAAGAAGCTTAACAACGAAGCACATAAATAACAAAGTGATTAACACAGTTGACTTCTGGCTATTGGGTGTGGAATTAAGTTTAAGTTCTCCACCCAGCCACCCCATTCATGCCAAGGCAGCAAAATTTGCTGCTGCCATATAAGCAAACTTAATGGGTGTGGCACTTATACATATTAACTTAGCTGCAATTTTACTCCTAATTCATACCCTTTGGGACTCAAAAAGATATTTAATTACAGTGCTAATTAGAATTAATTACTGAATCATTTGCAAGATGAATAACCACTGATCAATAGACCTCCCTCACAACATGGAAAAACCACTGGAGCATCTACTAAAAGCAATTTTTGAGCAGAGGAAATCTTTGTGTGGCCCAAACATAAATTCTCACAGCTACTTTAACTCACTAAAGCAAAATAGGAGCAATTGTAAAGTTATTATAGAGAGTAATACAAACCAAAGACCAGTTTTATGCCAAATGAATCATATAATCATATATTTATGCCGAATGAATCATATAAATCAATGATTTAGTTGTTCATTATGTAAATCAAAAGAACAAAAAAGGTCATCTGAATGCAAAAAAAATTTAACACTTTACTGCACATTAAAACAGATAGCTATGTTTTCTCCTAGATGATGGACCAGTAAGTTATAAAGATGCATCTAAAGTTTCCACACCATGCTCAATTATATGTGCACTGAATTATATCGTGAATGTTTATGTTAGCTAAGTAACATGTATATTAAGAGATATTTATTGGCTTTGTGTCTAATTTAAATTTGATATATTTAAAATGAAATGGTTTACTGCAGTCTAAAGGTATTATTTGGGTTGTTATACTTGTCCACCAACCTGAACTTCAAAATGATCTTTTGCCCTAAATTTTGAAGCATTTCATTTTTAAAAAATAGTGAAAAAGCAACTTGACTAACCTGCTTATTATTCTCATGGTAAGCTTGAACAAAGCACTGTGTAAACACCTGCATTACAGTCATTATTTTTTGAGCTCCATCAGTTTCCAGCAGTGCATTCCTGAGTAGTGAAAAGTTTAATTACGACAGGTCAGATTATGAGTGTGCCAATCACAGAGTCATTAATTGAGAGAAGCAGGCGAAAAATACCCAAACAAGAACATTCTTCCCATGCCTCAACCTTTGTGCTTAACTCATCTAGCTTTTAGACCGCTTGAGAAGTGAAGAAAACCCCAACTTCACTTTGCTTGCCCTTGAATATGACTATATTAAAAACATGTCTATTACTGCTGTTAGAAGAAATCCTTCTGATGATGTTGGAACATTGTTTTTCAACAGCAAACCATATGTTCCACTATATCAACTATTCAACTATAATTGAAGTACATAGTTAAGTTTCTTAGTTACAAAATCTCACACTAGGATATGTCTGTAAAATTAAACAAATGGTGAAAATGGCAATAGAAAACATTCCTGTGCATTCCCTTACAATATTATTTCATTTCTCTTAATCCCCGATATTTTAGATATACTGTTGGCTTTGGAAGCTGGAAGTGTAATTAATTTAATGAGTCAATAAGTATGTTTTTGATGTGCAGCTCCACAAATTCCCATCAGCAATCTCATATAGAAACGACGAAAGTCTTGGATAAACTCTGTTTTACCAGTCTCACTAATTTACCAGTCTTTCCCATTCTGTAACTGTGAATAGTTGGGAAAGGAAAAGGAATGGTTCTAGTGGAAGTAACCATTAAGTGAATATATATATTGTTGTACGCCGCCTTGTGTTCCCCTTGACTGGGGAAGAAAGGCGGGATATAAGTGCAAATAATAAATAAATAAATAAGTAACAGAGAGAGGGGGGAGAATAGACATTTACATGTTTTCTGAACAAGAGTTTGTATTTCTAATGCTCAATTCCCCAAAATGGCTATCAACATTCTATATGGTGTACCTTTACTCAGAAAACGATCTGCTTCTAATCCACTCATTCAGGGTTTAAGAGTCAAAGAGTCTAATGATCAATAAGAGGTGCCTTAACCACTTAAAATAAATTAATTGCAAACGAAGAGCATTCCATCAAAATAATTTAGGGAATGGGATTATGGAAGTCTCTGCTAATAAATCATCTCTCTTCAGCTGTACACCTTATGTAATTTACATAGAGAGATAAATAACTAAAAGCAATTTTTCTTTGCACTACAGAATTAGCCATTTGTTTCAGATTCTCATTATTTTAATTATAAGTAATATAAATTCACCTCTGCATACAATTTGATTCCCATTGAGATTAGAAAGACATCAATGGAATTTTCTCTGAAATATTGTGAAGTTGTCTGTCACTCCCTTTTGGGGGGATTATGTTTAAAATAATCCAGTCTAGTCTTGAACTCTTAGTTTTCCATCTAAGTCCTATTAGCTCTGGTTGTGCTTGGTTTCTGAATGATGCAATTAAATTCAATTCTTTACATTGTATCTTTATGTAAGTATAAGAAGAATATAAGATTAAGTCAATCCCAAAAACTGCGTTATAAAAGAATCTGAAGCAGTTTTTGAAGAAGAACCATTGCAAAAATTCATTAAAAAAGGCCATCATGTAGAAAGTAATGGATTCAGGTTAAGATATATTAAAGATATCCATATCCATATGCCTATACATACAGACATATATATAAATCTTGACATGTAATAATTCATTCTATCAAGAATGTATCTATCATATTCAAACAACTGTATATGATCTAACCATTTTAAATAGTTCTTTCTCCCACATAAATTACATGCAAACTTACTTGAAAATGTCATCAATAGTTCTGAAGACAGCTGGATGACATGCAGCTCGGTGCTGCAAAAAAAATTGAGTAATTTAGAATCTTGTAGGGGAAAAAAAGTCATGTTTTCAACAATAAGAAGAAAAATGAATTGTCATCAGGTTAGTTTAGCTTTAGCCTTACCATCAAAAACTATTTTTCTCCCAAATAATGACTTTAAAAGGCAAATGAAGCTGGCAGTAATAATAATCAAATATAATATTTTACTAAGTATATACATAAAAAATGAGAAATGCATTTATATAAAACAACCCCATTCAAAATGTTTATTTTATTACAAACTATGCTCCAATTGAATTAGACATTCAAGGTTGTCAATGTTTTGTGTTCCACTAAAGCAGAACTCGATGCCAGGTTAATAGAAAAAAGTGAGAATGTGGAACAAACCACTTCTTTTTTAAAAAAAAAATATGTTAGGACTATAAGCCTAAATTGGGCAGTAATGCCTGCAGATTGGGACCTGCCATCCAAGCTACACAAATATTGAGAGGTAGAGATGGGTGCCTGTCTATCACTTGCCATAATAAAACAATTATTTATGATAAGGGAACTATGATTTTTTAAAAATAAAACTATCTAGAGGTAATTCTTGGTTTACAAAGGAAATTGGGACAGAATTGCTAAGTGGTGTGGTTGTAAAGCACAATGTCATGTGACAGTGTTCAGTCACAGCAGTTCAGGCAATCCCAGGTACCATTGTTAAGCAAGAGTACATTGTTAATGGATATACAAAGTAAATAGTTTTGTTGAGCTGTTTTTCTAAAAAAGTAGAGAAACTGGATGAAAGTTAATCATGATGAGGAGTTATAATCCCGATTCATCATGTTCAGCAACAAGTTTCTAAGTGGATTCAAGTAAATGTATGGAAAAGTACCTTTTGAACATCCCTGTTTAAAGGATTTAAAGGGTCGAGAGGATATATAGAGCGACACGGGATGCAGAGACTGAACACATGCACTGCTCGACTCTGTTCAACAAGAGACTAAACAAGACTTTGCAAACTTGAAGTTAAGATAACCCATACAGTGGTTTCCACCTTTAGCCTTGTAAGGAAGGCTAAACAAAATTAGCAAGCAGTCTAAGATCACCTTTTGAGGAGCAAGCTTCATTAGATATACACTGCCCCAGCAATTTCCATTTTCTGTTTTTTAAGAGAGACTAGTTTTAAATGGAGGTGTTATTATGAAACCAATATCACTGTTCTCTAAACTAAGCTTTAGTTTTTTTGTATTCTGAATTACTTTTTAGGATGGGATTGCCATATTTACATGGATGAGATTCCATTGCTCCATATGATTTTCTTCCTTTTTTGACAGCATTACCAATTATCTAACTGTTATCTTGTGTCTCACAGCACAATCTAAGGCTGAAATCAGCCAAATTAAATTTAATCACATTTCCTGTAAAATCTTTTTCTAGTATTCACATTACAAGTATTTTTTTATGGTTTCCTCCCTTAATAACATTTTATGAGTTGATTCTCATTGGTTTTATTATAATTACTTTTGAAGAAACAGTTTGTTATTATTTGTACTTCAGTATTGAAAACCCCCTTTTGAAGTTGTGGAAAACTGAAACTAAGCTAAAACTAAATGTGGAAAAGCACAGACCCAGAAGAAAGGGAGACAGAAATCCCAACTTTGCAAGTAAAATCCTGATTCATCTACTTCCTTATAATTTTCTTACCCCTATTTTTTTCCTAAAACAAGGTCCACCAAGATTCCTCCCTTTCCTGACAAAGCACATCACTTCCTTTCATATGGAATCATTATAGAGAGCAACTCTATCCTTTATTTCTCATCTTTTCCAGAAATAAAGTGCTTCTTTTCCGTGTGGGTCAAAATGGAGAAAAATGTGGAAGGATAAAACGTGCAGAATAGAATAATTTATTCCTTTATCCATACAGGAAGAGGGTGATTATCTCTTTTTGCACGAAGAATAGCTTTAACTTAATTATGGCTGCCAAATGTCAACATGAAGATAGTGACATTTACAACATACAATTCACCTGGTTGGTGCTGCTAACATTTAGTTTCTTGTAAGGATTTTATTAAAACGATTCTTCTAAAACATTATAGAGTTTTAAGATAATGTTGTTTCAGATATAAGATAAAAACTTTTCATGTTTCCCTAGAAAATACTTCAATGTGAATAGATAAAACTATAGGTTTCCTGGATATATTTATCACATTGTAATGCATAATGTTAGAAGTGCATCTTTATTCTAAAAAAATGGTTCATTTTTTTGTAAATGCCACCATCATACTGGAAGGATTAGATGGTACCTTTTTCTGTGTCTTTAATTTTCTGCCATACTATTTTATTTGTCATACTAGACTTGTGCCATCTAGTGTTCATAGGAATTCACAGCTATTTTTTTCATATTTGTATGTACAATTTGTATGTACAATGTATGTACAAGAGGTCTTAAAAAACATTTCAAATTTTTTATCATTTCAAAGAGGATAGATGGAATCTACTTAAACAAAAAAAGTATTCATACATATGTGAAAAAAGGAAGAAGACAGATGATTTGATTTTCAGGTGATCAAGGATAAGTATTTTTAAAATAAAGTATACAATTTTTACCACAGTCTTCAAGACTTTCCTAACAGTGATAATTGTCTTCCTCTCTAATGTTTTGTTGCAAGAAGCGTAGCATTTCTTAAAATAAAATAAAATAAAAGAATGCTGGAATTCAACACAATGAGTTAAAAAAAACCCCAAGTAATTGCAGCACAAAAAGAAATGGCAATTCAAATCGTGTTTAGATGAAGGTCACTGGACATTTTTAAATTAATTACTGTTTCTGGAAACAAGCTACTTAATTGTTCCTGTCTAATTAGAACATGAGTGTCTGAAAAAAACCAAACTTAGTGATTTAATAATTATCTGGAAACTGTCTCTGAATAATTTTACAATTTATGTGCTCTGCAAATATGAAATGCTTTAGAACTTGAATCTAGCAGTTCTATATGTGAGATTAACTGAAGTTTTCTCATGCAGTTTTGGCATTTTATAACATTCCTTTAAAAGAACTTAAGCCTTGCTGCCATTTAGGCTCTAACAAAAAAAGACTAAAGACTTTGGCTATTATCCTGAATAGGCTAAACTGAAAGCAGAAAATTGCCTTAGCAATATAGAATGAATTAGTGGACTATAGTTCAAAAGCATCCAAAATCTGACTGTATTTAAACTGACTTAAGCCCATCAAAATCTGAGAGGTTTTGTTTTATTTGTTTTTGTCAGTCTCCAATCTTATTTGCACTCCATCAACTTTGGCTGATCTCAGAAGTTGAAGAGGGCTGACCTTCCTTTTATTTAGATACGGGACCACCTGGGAAAATCTGAGTTGCTAGCTAGAATGAGAAGTAAAAAAATATTAGTCGGGAAATGGCAACTTTTTAATAATATCAAGACAATTGCAACGATGTAGTCACCAGGAGTCAGCTAAAGAGCACCATTACTTCTTACTGTAGGTACAAGAAAATAGCCACAAGAAATGCCCATGGTCATCTGGGATGTAATTAGCTAGCAAACATAGGATTTTGTTCCTATCTTCAAATATCCTTTGTGAAGATGTAATGGCATTACGCCTCAATCAATTCTACCCCAGAAACAGGAATTAGGAGGGAAAGAATGGCCAAATTTATTGACTAGTCAAAAGTAGTAAACGTTTCAATAAATAACTCTGAACTTTGAATAGCAGAATTATTGCCATTGCAGTAACTGTGGTACAGGTAATATTTGATTTACAACAGTTCACTTCGTGAATGTTCAAAGTTAGAATGGCACTGAAAAAAGTGACTTATGACTGGATTTCAAACTTATATCCATTGGACCATCCTGTGGTAACGTGATCAGAATTTGGATGCCTGGCAACTGACTCATGTTTATGATGGTTAGAGTGTCCCAGGGTCTCTTGCAACTTTCTGGCAAGCAAAGTCAATGGGGAAGCCAGACTCACTTAACAACCGTGTCACTAATTTAACTGTAGTGATTCATTTAACAACATGGCAAGAAAGGTTGTAAAATGGGACAAAATTCACTTAACAGCTGTCTCACTTAGCAATACCCTGTTTCCCTGAAAATACGACCTCCCCTGAAACTAAGACTTAGCTTGATTTTTACATGTCCACTCAACATACACGTGCCCCTAACTCATAGGCTAGTCAGTGGATGACATCCCCCGAAAATAAGACCGGGTGCCTTTTTGGGTGGCAAAAAA
>JANHGC010001838.1:41598-59247 GCA_027560395.1 Boaedon fuliginosus
CCCAGAATTCTGGGAGTTGAAGTCCACTGATCTTAAAATGGCTGACATTGGGAAACACTGCTCTAGATCTTCTTAACAAATCTTTGGTCTGCAGATCACCATTGCATGGCTGGATGGTTGGTAAGTTATTGTTGACTGTTTTCAAAAACCTGAACAGGGCTAGATGGCAGGTCACAAAGAAATATGGCTACAGCTAACCAGAGAAGCTGGGTAAATTTAATCAATTGAATGGTCTCTTCACTGGACTAGCCAAGCCCAGTTCATGTGCAGCTATCAAGCTTCCTGCATCAAGACAAGGGCCTCTCTGGGGCTGGAGGTGAAGACTGCCCTGTGGGGGGATCAATTCTCCACATCTTGAACGGTTGCCTGACCCCATTTCTGGACGGAGCGTGAAGGTCCTCTGTGCATACTAATTGGGCCTCCTCTTGGCCCTGGCTGCCTCGCACTCGCTTCCATTGGAGTCCTGCTTCAGATCATCCTTTTTGACCACCTAATTTAACTTGCCCTTGGGCCAGGAGGCAATCTTGCTCAGGCCTGCGTCCCATGATGGTGACGACAATGGACAACGTTGCACAAGAGACCCTGCACAAACTCCCCCGAAATCAGGCCAGCGAACGGCCATATTTGTTCCGGAGTTCGTGGCAGTCAGCCTGGGGCTGCGTTGGCCAGTCGTAAGAGGCCGCCTTGGGATCGCTCTATAATTTAATAAAGGAAAAACCCACAAACAAATAAAGTGATCTTCCTCTGCTTGAATTCACTTATCAGTTTGCATTCCCCCCCTGCTTCCCAGTGGCCTTCTGAACAAGGAGAGCTAATTTTGTAATGTTGTAATTACATTGTAATTTTTATTGCTGTTAGCCGCCTCGAGTTCCCTTTGACCGGGGAAATGAGGCGGGGTATAAATCAAAATAAATAAATAAATAAATAAATAAATAAATAAATAAATAAATAAATAAATAAATAAATAAATAAAATCTAGCTTTGAAGAACTAGGTTAGTTCTTCAAGGTTTTTTCAGTGGTCTAAAGCAGCAGCTCCTACAACAGCCCTAACCCTGAGGGTTAGCCAGGATCTATGATTCTTCTTGCTATTTTAAGGGTTGTTCTCTCTATGATTCTTTCTGAAATATGAGTCATATTTGGCATTCAGCCTGCGGGCCTAGACCAAGGCAACATGACAGCTGCAGCCTTCTGCTACTGCAGAAGAATGTCAATACATGAACTCAGGGCTGGGACCCAGAGTGATACTCTAGATCAGGGCGATCAAACTCCCAACCCATAGCCCAGATGAATCATGAGCTGGCACGGCCACACCCAGTTTAGTAAAGAGAGGAAGAGTCCTGATATGTCACATGACGCCGCTATGACAATGTGAGTTTTACACCCCTGCTCTAGATAATAATTAGTCTATCTGTAATTTGAGCTTCTTGGAAGCTGATGGTGAAAGTCTTTGAGCTCAAAAGTGACCAGAAAGCCAGTGGAATCATGCCTATCCCATTGAGGTGAGATAGTTTATCAGATAATTAAAGAAAACCATCTGCTGAACCAGTAATGTTTAATTTATGCAGCAAGAGTATGCTATTGCAATAGGTAGGCATGATCTAAAAAGTCCTATAGCTAATGACAGATGTGAAGGCTGGTCTTTCCTCTGTAGTCAATACACTGCTCAAATTAGCCTACATTAATTTAACTGTTCTAGTTAAGAGAAGAACATCTGAGCAGATACAGCAGAAAAAATTACAATTTAGAAGCAGAGTAGAGCCAAGTCCTGTGGGATTGCTCTGTGTATCAGTTGAGGATTAATATAGGATTACACCATCCATTGCTTGCTTCCAAAACCAATTGCCTGCCTGCTCTAATGACAGGTAACCAGGTAATGTGGATAAGCCCTCATTCAACATAATGGGGTCACAGAGGTCTGCACCTCCATTTGAACTTACTTTGTTTATTTATTTACATTTATATGCCACCCATCTCACTATCAAATGACTCTGGGCAGCTTATAACAATATAAAACACAATGTAAAATGATAAGAATATTAAAAACATTCAGCATTAAATATTATAACATTAAACAACTAGATATAAATATATATTTTCTGGCACTACTAAATTCAACTCTTTAGGTTATGTTACTGCTGTTGCAGTAAATGTTTTTGTGTAGATTTGTGTGTGTATGATCAAAGCTGATATTTTGGCTTTAGATTTATCATGGATTTTCAGATCGTTTTTATACCATGCAAGCCACCGAGAGTCAAACTGATTGCAGGGGGATATAAATGCAATAAATAAATACGTAAATATTTAAAGGTGGGATGAATAATGCATGTCACTACAGTAATTCTCCTGACAACACTGTGAGACAGCTCGGGATATTCTCTTTATAGATGGTCTGGAAGAATATGGAGATTAGCTCGATGAAAATTATTTATTTATTTACTTACTTATTAATCCAATTTATAAGGCCACCCATCTATCCAGGAAAATCTGGATGCAGTGAGAAAATAAAAACAAAGAAATTCATTAAAACTAAACCAACTAAAGCTGCATCAAGGCTCAATAAAAACACAAAACTATTGGACAGCTATACTCATGCCAAATGTCCCATAGTAATGTCCCAATCCCTATGGGAAGAAGCATTATTTCCCCCAACTGTAGGTCACATTGCCACTGGTTAAAAACACTTGACCTTCATCATATATTGAGCCATCAATTATCTGGATCGGATCCATAGTGGCCAGGAACCCCCAAGCCATCTCTTATCCTGGACCAAATGAAGTAGATTGAAGTCTTTCAGCACCATAAATGTGGAAAACTCCACTGTCACAGTCAAGTAGCTCAGTCAGGGAAGCTCCTGCATAGCAAGGGGGTGGGGAGGCATACCCAAACAACAATCGCACCTGATCCAGGGATGGGTTCCTACCGGTTTGCTGGTTACCCGCTTCGTGCGCAGTGCGCTTTTGACAGCCGTTCAGAAAGTGCGCCCATGAAGCGGGTAACCAGCGAACCAGGAGAAACCCATCCCTGACCTGATTTCTCTGTGACCAATACCAACTTTCCCCAAAAAAGCTTATTATCTGCAGTGCCTAAAATTAAAAACAAATACCACCAACAATACAAAAATTCAAATACATAAAAGCCAAGGAAGGTATCAAATTGACAGTTGTTAAAACACATTCAGGAAATCGGCTCCTTTACACATTCCAGGCCCAACTTGTTTAGGATTTACAAACATCCAGGAGGGTGAGACCTGTCCTAATTTCCAAAGGGAGAATAATCCAAGATTGGCACTACAGAACAAAAAGTATGCTTCCAGGGCACCAAATATGAGTATTCATTGGCCAATGGGACCCAAAACATACTCATTCTTGATTGGATAGGACAGGTAGAAAAACATGGGAGACACAGTTCTTCTGTTAATTCTGTCCCAAGCCATAAAGGGGTTTAAAGGTGACAAATAGTACCTTCAATTGCACTAATGCCAGGAAGCACACCACCACCACAAAATAGTGGTGTTACATATGTCAAGTAGCCAGTGCCATTGACTACCCATGATGCCACATTCTGCACCAATTGATGCTTCCAAATGCTTTTCAAGGGCAATTCCACATAGAGTGCAATCTTACTGCTATATCTGAGGTCATCCAGGACTATATGATATTGTTTTCTACTTTTTCTCCACCCAGAACCCATGTCTATCTCTGCTTTCAATTCAGTGCATTTGGTCGACCACTGACTACATGAACTTTCTGGAAATAAAAAGGCAAACCTGAAAGTGTTCTTGCAAAACTGGAGGACTAATTACAAACCATTTAAAAACAGCACACTCTGCAGGCAAGTTTCATTTTCTACTAACACCTGATTGTGTTGTGGCACAAAAAAAAAAGGCATGAAGTGAAGACGCATCTCAGCTGGTTAAAAAAGAACCTGATGGTGAAAAGCAAGGGAAGATGAAGAGAAAAGATATTACCCAATTATACCTCCCTCCTCACGTTCAAAGACAGAGAATCTCAGAAAGGGCTATTAAAGGACATCTAGCAAGAACAGTATCAGCCTGAATACCTGTGGACAGCAAGAAGAACAAAGGTGTGAGTGGAACATATGGAGGCTTTCAGAGTGTTAATCACACTCCTGGAGTTATTATCCTATGTAAAACACATCTTTAAAATAAAATACAGAAAGAAGGGGAGAAAAAAATGTAATGCAGCTTACAGTAATACATGCAAAGCTTCCAATATCATCAGTGTTATCTCTTCAGCGAGATAAAAAAAATCAACCAGCACAGCATTGGCCTATTTAAACAAAATGCAGGTACATTTTTGCACTGTGAATTGTTCCCCCAACCCCCGGGATAAGAAAAGTCGAGTTTGATGGGATAAAAGGGGACATTGCAAAATGGAGGGAAGTTAAGCAGGATTAAATCCTTTCCTCCTTTGCAGTGAACTATGTCATAAACTAAGAGGCTGTTCTATTTTTCTATTTTAGTCTTTAGACTTCTTTTAGATTACATTTTGGTGATATTTTTCTATCCACTTTATGTATTCATTCATGCATTCATTCAACTTGTCTGATGCAGGACCCAAAGCAAATAATCAAGGCTCACCTCAGTATTTATTAGACAGTAGACACTGGTGTCCTCCAAAAGAATAATGGCAGACAAAGAGATGCATTCCTACTTATACACTTCAGGAAGGAGGGGGAATAATTCATAAGAAATAACAAAATAGGTCTCAGGGTTACTTCTTGTCCTTTTATTATCTGCAGAGAACAATGGTCTTCATTAGAAAAAGCATTTACATCTTGAGTTTCAAGGGTTGCAATGGGAATGTTCTGATAAAAACTCACAATAAGCCACTGTGAGTTAGACATTGCATTGGCATATTCTTTTTGTCCTGAAATATTCCCTTTATCTGAAAACTGATTTCCCCACAATAGCCACTCATTTCACATAGGTGACTTTGGGTGGCTCACAGCAATTAAGAAAAACAATAAAATACAACCAGCAAATGACCATTCTAAAACCACCATTAAAACTCACGTCAACATAAGCATAATAATTACTGTCAGAGATGACTATAGCAATACATCCCATTTTAGCTGTTGAAACCCACCCACTCTACATGGGGCAGGGGCAGGAGCAGAGCCATGTCTCCAGAGTTCAGACTCTTCAGAGAAAGGACCTATAGCATGTCTTTCTCTTGCCAGATGTAATCAGACAAATACCGTCTTTTTCCAGAAAATAAGACCAGGTCTTATATTATTTTTTGCTCCAGAAGATGCATTAGAGCTTATTTTCTAGTTAGGTCTTATTTTCTGGAAAATACAGTACTAAAATGTATTCATCTGGCTGACCATCTTGACTGGGGCTTATTTTTTGAGGCAGGGCTTATATTACGAGCATCCTGAAAAATCATGCTAGGGATTATTTTCCAGTTGGGTCTTATTTTGGGGAAAACACGGTAGCTGTAACTGGGATCGGAGAGGAAAAGAAACAGAGAGAAAGATGGTTCTTCAACATCTTGGTCCCATGCCATTCAGGGCTTTATAGGTAATTACCAGCATCCAGTATTGTACTTTGAAGATCACTGGTAGAGAATACAGTTCAAGAAGCAGAGGTTTAAAGTGTATTGCTGGGGGAATGCATGTAACCATCCAAGCTATCACATTTTGCACCAGCTGCAGCTTCTGAATGCTTTTCAAGGGCAGCCTCATATAGAATGCATTAGAGTAATCCACAGTTTCTTGACCTATTCTCTGAACTGGGTAGTGGTAAGTAATAGCATGGCCATATATTTGCATTCAATAGTTTAAGGTTGGTTCTTATGGTTGTTATAAGTCTAGGAAAGCAGGATGCACAATTATTATAGTACAACGCAGTCCAGGGCAGATCAAAAGATCTCTCTTTTTCAAATTAAAAGCATTCTTCCAATGCGCACGCTAAAAGTGAACCAATGAACAAAGAATCATTTCCGTTCAAATGAGTAAAACTTAATTGCTTTAGCAAAAGCTTGACCTATGCCAAAACCAAACCAAGCAAATCTTGTTTTTTAATACAAACCTCTCATTCACTTCCTGAGACACTTCAGCTCTACCACAGATCTATTTAGTCATTCAGTAGAGTCAGGAGGCATTGTTAATTTAAAAAAAAATACTGTGAAGGAATGTAGAGTTGACTGAGAGAAAGGGCTATCATTAAGGAAAAGAAATCTGAGTCTTGGGAAAGTAGAACAGATAAGAAAGAAATGTATGACAATTCTGCTTTGGTTGTATTAGGTGTAAGTTGGAATTGAAAGGGTTTCACAAGCTTTCAAAATTCTAATATAATATAATATCCTAACCTCATTTTATTCATTCATTCATTCATTCATTCATTCATTCATTCATTCATTTATTACATTTTTATGCTCCCAACTCCCGAAGGACTCCGGGTGGCTTACAACCTAGATAGCAATAGCACTCAGATATACTGCTTATAGGAGCTTTACTACACTCCCCAAGCAGTTCCAGAGTCAGCATATTGCCCCCAAACAATCTGGGTCCTCATTGTACCAACCTTTAGAAGGATTGAAGGCTGAGTCAGCCTTGAGCCTGGTGAGATTCGATCCGACAACCTGATGAACAAGTCACCAGAGATAGGCTGCAGTGCTGCATTTAGCCACTGTGCCACCAAGGCTCCTCATTGAAGTAATTCCAAGATTCCTAGTGACTATTTTCTTGAAGGGCTAACAATAATCTTCAAGCCTCTTAAGACCCCTATCTACTTAAACTTTATGTAATTAAGTAATGTCCCAAAGTCCATTGCCACAGAAATATGGAGGAAAATACAGGTAGTCCTCGACATATGACTACAACTGACCCCAAAATTTTAGTTGTTAAGTGAGACATTTGTTAAGTGAACTTTGCCCCATTTTATGAACATTCTTGCTTCAGTTGTTAAGTGAATCTGGCTCCCCCATTGACTTTGCTTGTCAGAAGGTCCAAAAAAAGGTGATCACATGATTTTGGGACAAAGCAACGGTCATAAATATGAACCAGTTGCCAAGCACCTGAATTTTGATCACGTGATCATGGGGATGCTGGAAAGGTTGTAACTGTGAAAAACGGTCCTAAGACACTTTTTCTGTACTGTTATAACGGTCACTAAATGAACTGGTCGAGGTCATTCATTCACTAAATGAATAGGTCGAGGACTTATCTGTATTCTGCAATTTCAACCCTACAGCTGATGCTGACCCCTAAAGATATGTGTGTGTGTGTGGTGGTGGTGGTGGGGTTGTATAGATAAAAGAAATGATTTTATACACCGCTCAGAATTTGTGGAGTGAGGCATTTTATAAAGTGTATATTCAGCACACATACACACGGAGACACATTGATTCCTGTGTTCTGTAAAAATATGACTTATTTCTTGTTTGCAATAAAGCAGCTTATCTACTCATATCAAGACTGTAAAGCTTCTGCTATTAGCTGGTTACTGAATGTGGATTTGAGAGAAATTTATTGCTGTGCCAGTGAGAAATCTAACACTGTCCATTTTTTTTTATTAAAGGAGAGGCAAAGTCATCCTCAATCATATTCTGAAAAGCTTCCTTCATGCCTCTTTCATCCTCTCCAGTTAGGGTTAACCACTTCAGCCAGAATGCTATAAATGTGACATATATAATTAAAGAAACCTAAGTTAAAATAGTATCAGGATATTATCACAAAGCATTATACTTCATTCAGAGTCCATATTATCTGCTGCAGGAGTGTTTGGTCTTTTCCTTAAATTTGGTAATGATGTAAATAGATCACTGCCTTCTAAGGCTTCCTATTTTTATTTTCAAGTGATTTATTTCATGAGGATATTCTTCCTATTTTTAGCAGAAATACTGTCATTCCCTTAAGCAAGGAAAAAGCAAATGGAATTATCATTTTTGTGTCAGCCTTTCAAATATTTAAAGATCATGAAATCACAGAACTGGAAAGGGCCATTGAGGCTGTGAAGACTGAAGTTCTATTTAGTGCAAGAAACCAAGTTTTTTTTACAAAATAGGATTGCCCAGCTCTAACCTGAACATATCCAGTGAAGGGCACTCATTTATTCTCAGAATTCCGTTGTCAAACTACTCTTATCATAAAGTAGTTTTCCCTAACAGTCAACCAGAATGTCTTGTCAATTAAACCCATTATTTGGCACTCTGGGATGACAGAGTTCTCTGAACCAGTTCTGGGTGACATCTTTTTAGTTATTTGAAGAGTGCTAACACATCTCCCTCACATTTCCCAAAAAATCTCTTCTTTTTCCCCTTCACTTCACTTTTAGTCCTCCAATTATCTGAATTTTTTTCTTTTCTTTTTTCTTTTTTGCCCTTATCTTTATTTTAATCATTTTAAAGGGGATGATAGCATGCTTAGGGAAGGGATTTAATCAACACAGAAGAAATGAGCCAATCTGTGCCTATATCTACATAATTTTGTACTTGTCTCTGTTAAATTTCATTCTGTTATTTTCAACCTGCTTTTTACCCTATCAATCTTGGTTTTAACGTATCAAATTTATTTTCCTCCTTCTAGAAAAATTAGGTAATTTGTCCCATTTGTATTTGTTCTATATTTTTCATCCAAATCGTTAATGAAAATATTCATCTTAGGATCAAATTCTATACCATCCCACTAGACATTTCAATTTGATGGTGAACTGTACCATTTTCAAGAATACTATTGGGTCCCCCCAATAGATATACCATTTAGAGCATACTTAATTTCTAATGAGAATAACATGAACTACTGTGCTATATTAAATGCTTTGGAGTTCTGATTGTAGAGTGGCAATTGTGGTCATAGATAAATGATAGCATACATCCTCTTCTTTTTTCCAAAAGATCCCAAAATCCCTCTAAGATATCAAATTAATTTCTACTCTTTTAGAATATTATTTATCCCACCCATTTTTTTTGTCTTCTGCAAAACTAATAGGCATTCTCTCCATCTCTTCAACCAAGTTATTAAGTTATTAATTAAAATGTTGAAGTGATCCAATATCAATTCCTGATGCATTGTGGTTTGATGAGAAACCATTGATAAGTTTCCCCTTGGGTACAGTTTTCAAGCCAACTTTATATCCACATAATGAATATCACTTACTCAATGAAATACCGATTCACATAAATTATGAGATTCAGTATAAATTGGACATGGCAAAATACATGCATTCTAACTGAATGGGTTAAGGAGAAAAGACTGCTGATGAAGAAAGGGAGTACACTTTAATTATTGTTGCAAGGATAAAGGACTTGAATAGTTTTATTTCCTATATAGTAATTAAATTTATCTGCAATCCCATTTCCTAGGTAGGTCTATAACAACTCGCCATGGCCAGCTCACCACAGCCAACTTGCCATGGCCAACTCACGGCAGTCAACTCGCTGTGGGACAACTCACCATGGGACAAGAGTTACACTAATATCGAAGAAATAGTGGGATAGAATCGCTAAAGAAAGGATGCCAAAGAAGGGACAAAATGAAATGTGAATGAGAAAAATTAAAATAATAGCAATAGCACCTGGACTTATATATTGCTTCACAGTGCTTTACAGCTCCCACTAAGCAGTTTACAGAATTAGCATATTGCCTGCAATAATCTGAGCCCTCATTTTACCTACCTCAGAAGGATGGAAGGCTGAATCAACCTTGAGCTGGTGAGACACAAACTGCAGAACTGCTGCAGCTGGCAGTCAGCAGAATTAGCCTGCAAGACTGCATTATAACCACTGTGCCACCACAACTCAGAGTAATAATGTTTTAATTATTTTAAATAATTAAATTGAATTGTTGAGTTGCCCCATAGCAAATTGTCCTCTGGCAAGTTGGCCATGGCACCTTGCTTCACGGTAAGTTGCTGTGGTAAGTTGGCCATGGCGAGTTGTATCATTCCATCCTAGGTACATAGTAGTGGAGGTAGTCTAAGTCACAATGTCAAACTCTCCAGTTTTGTATTATGTTTTTAATTACAGAGGTTTAAAATAATTTGTAATGATGAAGTGATGAATTCAGAAGATCTTATACATGTCAGATATTCTTAATGATTCCAATCATTACTCTAATACTGGTTTCAGATATTCAGGAATAGTTCCAAGGATAACTCTGAAAATAAATTATAAAATAAATTCTCTAAAAATCCACAGTAATAATTTGATGCTTTTGAATCTGGCATGATATTATATTTTCAGACAGAAGGGCAGGGCATTAACTGAAAAAAAAAGCACCGACAACCTTTATTTGTGCTGGATTTTTGGAACTATTTATTTATTTATTTATTTATTTATTTATTTATTTATTTATTATTAATCTCATTTATAGGTGGCAAAACTCCCGTAGGACTCTTAACTCTTAACCATGAGAGTTAAGCTCTAAGAGATCTGGAAAAGAAACTTTTAAGGAGTGACATCCCCAATCAAAACAAAAATCCATACATATTCAAATTTCCCAATGAGAAATTACTCTTTTTTGCATATGATTAAAGAGATCACCTATGATTGAGGCTATTTAAAATTGATTCGGGTGTGAAGAAAACTGGTCGGGCTGTACTTTCCCTTTCTATCTTAGCACAGGTTCCAGTGTTTTAATGGCCAAACCATTTTTGGAGGAAAACCCAGACGGAAATTAAACTGAATTAGATTCAGTTTATCCATAATATTCCGGAATGTCTGAAAGTGAACCACAGCTATTTTTGGCAATTAACTACCAAACCCAGAAAGTATGTGTCGTTCACATCTCAGCTGGGTACAAAGACTTGTTTGGGAATCACCCGAAGAGGATCTGTTTCAAGTGAGCTAGAAAAGCTCAGTGTACTCATTGTAGTATTTACAGTTTTTCTGTAATTCAGTTGGTTGCTTTCCTCCAGTAAGCTATTGGTCAAGAATGCTCAAGTAACAGGCAACTATATTATGATTCTGATGGAATGTCTTCAGTCTTTATTCTCAATCATAGGGTAGTTAGATACAGTAAAAGAATGAAAAAGAAAAAGCACTTTGCATAGGAAAGTTGTTAAAAGCACAGGGTGAAAATAATACAATTTAATACTCTATTAGGTTTGCAATACTTGAATCATATTTCTATTGTCCTGATATAAAATTGTTCTTTAAAAATTTGCTTTCAACTTGGCTTGTTAATTACTGCTCATAATGTAAGACATTCTAGCTATTGTAGTGCTTTGTTAGATATTGTGATTAGAATTTATTGCAATGTTCACCTAACACTGCTCTGTGTGATGGATTTACCTCGTCTTCAAACTTTTCACAAGCTCTTTGAGATCTAGGACTGAGGATAATCTATTCACTCTGCCTCTGTATTTCAGTGAGATTGCAAATGGAATGCAACATATTAAATTGTTTGTATATTATTTTAAATTGTTAGTTGCCTTGGAGACACTTGGAGACACTTTTTGAGTCTGAAGGTAAATTAATAGCTTGATCTTCCCCATTAGCTTTACAAAGGATTCCATTGCACTTCCTCATAAAATCAGTGATAAATTTTGGTGACTGCCTGGACAAGTCCCTGCAGTTTTCTTGGCAAGATTTTACAAATAGTTTACCACTGCCTCCTTCTTAGGGCTGAGAGAGAGTGACTGGCCCAAAGTCATCCAATCGGCTTTATCTCTAAGACCAGACTAAAACTCATGGTCTCATGATTTGCCTTAACCATTACAGCAAACTGGCTCTTCAAATACATCATTAGAAAATCAATTGGGTATCAGTAAAGCACAAAACATTTTTTTAAAAAAAATAGAATCATATATTGGTCATAACTTTATTGATGGGGGATGTTGTTCCACCAGACCTGGATTCAAATTGCATGCTTTGCTTTTCTGTAAAACCCAGTCCCAGACATTTGGCAAGAACCATCAGAAATGAACAGGCCTCCATAAGAACAGATTAACTAATATAAATCACCATCAACTGGTGGAAAATGCTAATTGTTTGAACTATGAAGCAATCCGGATCTTGGCCCTTTGATTCCAGGGTCAGAAATATTTTCCCCTTGTCTTATCTCTGTATGGATCTGATGCAATACCCCAACTGCTACAAGAAGTGGTTATTGTCATAGCCCCATTCACTGCAAAACTTACTCCTGCTGAAATCAACAGAATAATGCATTCTAAGGGTCTTGATCTCCATTAATAAGGTGCACTCCAACAATCTAGAACAGGGATTTCAAACTCACCTCATCACAGCGGCGTCACATGATGTATCGTGACTTTTTCCACCCTTTGCTAAACCAGGAGTGGGTGTGACCAGCACGTGACACATCTGGCCCGCAGGCCACGAATATGACAGCCCTGACCTAGAAGATAGCTTTGAATTATATTCAATGCTATTGCAAGGTCTGGCTCTCACTAGTCAGCAAATACTGTGGTATTGCTTGATTGACTTATTTTAGTGCCTTATTCAGTTTCCAGGAATTTTCAGAGTCTGATCATGTGATTGCAGTGATCTGGGAATGCATCGCACAGCCCTTGAAAATCAGTGCTAATGTTTTGAAGACCTTGTGCTTATCAAGGTCATTCACATCTAACAGGGAAAACATTAAGCAGGCAACTCAGAAATAATTTTCAAACTAGATAACTAACTAATAAATCCTGCCCTCCACCACTATATGTTTGCTTTACAAAGTGTCTGCTTACAGAGTAAAATACATAAAATGGAAGCATTAAAAAGGCATATAAAACATCAGTTCAAACAATTAAGAAACTGCCAGTTGAACAAAGTACAGTATAACAAGTTGGCTCAGAGAGTTTCCTGAATGTCTTTGCTAGTGAAAAGTACACCTGCATTGTATTGGATGCTTGAGAGGCCTTGCTTTATCTTACCCATCCAAAAGACTGTAATTAAGGCAATGTTATTCTGAGTTGAGGACAGATCTGTCACTCACTGAATCCAATAATCCTTTCTGAAAGGACCAGATTTTGAGTTCAGCACCGTCCCCTAGCATTATATTTCAGATGTGGCAGTCAGGAAGAATGACTGAGTGCTTCATAACTATGGCCTATGGAGGAATTACTCTGCTGCCTTCTGGCTCATACTGGAAGCATATAAATAGAGATACTGCTGTCCATAAGATGTTAGGAAGGTAGTAGCATGGTCTGGATAGTTATTAGAGCTGCTAGATAACATGTGAGCTAGCCCTCACTCATTACTTGGACACTTTATTGATTGATTTATAATCCAGAATGACTCCGAGCAACTTCACAAAATAAAATAAAAAAAATTGTATAAAAAAAAGCTATCTTCATCTGAGGAAATAACTGACATCCTCCAAAATAAATGTAAAATTTCACCGCAAATAAACATTTCCATGATTTCTACATAGGAAATCATGCTTAGAGGAGTGGGAAGTTCTATTCTTAGTATCTAGAATTAATACAACTGTCTCCAGAACAAACAAAGGCACTATTGGTTTATAGTCTCAGGTCAATTTAGAAAACTGCAAGAAAATACTCTTTAAAATAGACAAGCTTCTAAAATTATTTTGTAAGCTCAAGATAGCAAATCAGAAGATGTTGTAATTGCAACAGATGTTGCTTTTGCATGCCACACCAGTTAACATCACAAATATTTAGTTTCCAGTCAACAGTTTGTACACTGTATCTGTTGTACTAAAGATGACAATCCCTGATCCCGAGATAGTCTGGACATTTTCCAGTGCTTGAATCAAGGCAAAAGGAGTTTTTAACTGTATATTTGTTCTGCTTCTGTTGATGTTGCTCTAAAAGAGTTAGAAGTAAATCAAAGTTATTCCAACTATAGCAACTCCACAGTAAATTGCTACAATTCAATTAAATTGCAATTATTCAGTATTGTAACTGGGAGAACAGTAATTTGCAATTAAAATTAGCTGAGGTTCAAAATACAACTGAGATTACAAATACAATGCTTCAACATTGTTCAATTGCTTTTGAAAGTGAGAGATTGTTTAAGAAGGACATAATATTTATACTTGATATAAGGAGGACTCCAACATGACAAAGGAAAAAACATACTTGCAAATTTAAAGAAAGTGATGCAGAAGAGGATAGCAATCAGTTTGAGTTGTCCAGAATGTGTTTTGAACAGCTGTGTCCATAATGTGCATAAATAATGAATGTTCACCATGAATACACTTTGTAAAGTGTAGCAATGTGTAAATATCCATACTGTCCAAACAGCTGTGGAAATATCATGAGCCACTTAGCACTACAAATAGACATTTTTCAAATATAAATTCTATAGATTGCACAAGCACTCACTCACAAGTATATTGCAATTGCACATCCAAGAAACTGAAATAGAAAATAGCTGTTACCATAGATGTGTTGGAAAGTTTGTGTTCATTTCATACCACCCTTTTCAAATGCAAGATTCTTGATAACATGATTATGAAGTGAGGAGACAAGTGGCACAAAAGTGCAAATGATTACTTGAAAAGTAACAAATTCTGTGCTGAAGTAAATTTTGTGAACCACACATGCTTAGAATATTTAGTAAAATGGTTCAGAATCCTAGAAAACCTCTCTTGTTTGACATGGACTAGCTTGAGTAAGATTCTAAATTGGAATAATGTATCGTCTTCTGGCATATAACATGCTTTGAAATATTCAGCAACCTGAAGAAATTATGGAAGTTAAAGCAGTTATGAATAATCCAATTATTCATCAAATATTTAGAGAACTCCCAAAATGTTGAATATTACTTTGAACTTTTAAATAATAACACAATTCTTTGTTACTTTTCTTGTTATCATTTTCAGTTCAATTGTCTTCTACTGATTCCATAAATAGAATTTGAATGTTGCTAGAAAAATAAAAATTATCTGGCTTGATCTAAGAACATTTGTTGAGAGCCAGTCCAGTTGTATTCACTTAGTTTAGTTTAACAAAAATCACAATTAAGGATCAAACCCTACCAGTTCAAATAAACCCTACCAGATCAAACCTTACCAACTCATATTTTGAGGTATTAATAGCTTAGATCATGCTTTGTTTCCCTTCATAGCATTAAATAGAATTGAAAAGTCCACAAAAAATATATATTGATGTCTAGGACATCCGCTGCACAGCTGTTGGATCAGAGTTTTTTCAGAATACCACAACGATTTTGAAGAAGATTCCACGCAGCACGCTTTTGACAGCCGAATTGGAAGCGTGTCCACAAAGTGGGTAACCAGCGAACCGGGAGAAACCCATCCCTGGGTGGCATAATATGAAGAATGTTAGTTGCTGAGTCTTGACCTGCCACAAGTGTGGTTGCTATGGATGGGGCAACCACACAGCAGCAACAAACACCATTTACTGGAAAACAGCCATCAGACACAGACCAACCAAGGGCTACTGTGCCAAGAAGAAACAGAGGCAGAAAACCATTCAAACAATCCTTCTTAAAATCCTGCAAACACCACTTGCAACTGATACTACTACAGTCAAGAGTTCAAGTTGACTGACGATATCAGCTGCAATGTCAGCCTTCTCACAACTATATTTTCAAGATTCAACATTTCCTGTTATCCCCAAATGGTTGCCCCTTTCTAGGCTTCATGTGAAGTTCTCATCCTGACAGATTGGGTGGTCTTGGATCCAGCAGAGTTTTTCCACTTGCTGAAGAGGAAAAGATTTGAACTTGATTGAACTTGCTCCCTGTCTTCATGGTCCCTCCCAAACCTACCCCAGAACATAATGGCATCCTCAAAAATAAAGGAAGAGGTGGTTTTAGACACTGCAAATGGAAGAAAACATAGTGAGAATTGCTCACTTGTTTCTTCCAGCAATGCCATAATGCATTTAGTTTCAACTGGGGATCATCAGAAGAAAAAGAACTGGGAGAGGGGGGACCTGGATGCAACCTTTTGAAAGGTTTACCCATTTTTAAATGGAAGTGTATAGGTACTATAAAGAGACATGATAACTAGAGTTTTGGCAGAAACCAAATGTCTCCTTTGCTGTAGATGTAATGTTTAATTAGATACCTGACATAATTACAAGGGTCATCTTATTTTAGGAGTCAGGTTGTTAAATCTATGATGTTATGTGGCTTGTCTATTTGAATTCTAAAGATCCAGAGAACTTTAGCTTTTTCACTTTCTATTACATTGTATATTTTATGATCCCAATAGTTCTTGCTTGCAGACAAATTATTATGATCATAACCATATAAAGTCACAGCTGCCAGTTCTTTAACTCATATTGGCTTTCATATGCATCAAGTTCTTCCCAAGAACCTAAGATGTCATAAAATATTGGCATAATATATACTGCATATATTCAGTTTGAGAAAATTCATAAATACTGGAAATAAATAAATGTGAGATGACTTAATATCATTAATATCATTCACACTTAGATACTAATGATAAAATTATACTCTACTATATATAAACCACATTGAGAGATATTACTAACAGCTGGCTCACCTTTCATTTTACACCCCAATAATTTGTTGCAATTACAAGTTAATTTGCAGAGTTACTTTTAATCCTATTCAATGTCTGGAGTTATACTACACACCAGACAATCTATAGACCTTTTGAAATAAATAATAATAAGATGGTTAGATCAAATTAGAAGATAAATTTTCAAGTGCTAATGTGTTAATAATACATTTCTAACACTGAAAATATTGAACAAAATAATTTTGAATTTTATACTTTAATTGATCAGTGATTTTAGTTGCTTTTACATAAACATCCCACCCACCCCTCTCTCTCTCCTTTAAAACAAGAAAGATTTGTAATTCACTGTTTGTCTAAACCACTTTGATTCACTTTACTAATCACTTCAGAAATCCAAATTGCATCAAATACCTAAATCAGTTATTTACATAGTCCAATTCATCATGTTTTTCTATTAACCTCCATTTAATGTCTTTTTGTGCTAATTCTTAATGCAAAGCAAAGGGAAAGGTTTAAGAGAAAAATAGGAAATACAAAAGAACTCATGGTTCTGGCTGAAACCAAAATTGTAAAATTCTCTGCTATCTAGTCTAATTATCAGTCTTCCACATAACTGATAAAAACTTATATACATATTTTTGTTAAGTTGCATCATTAACTTAAAAAAGGGCGGTTTTTGAATAGCAAGATCTTCTGCCATGTAATTCTTAAGAAGCTAATCCTTCTTTTTGGCTTGACCCTTCTTTCATTGGTTCAAGTTTATTTTATTTATTTATTTGTTTGTTTGTTTGTTTGTTCATTTGTTCATTTGTTTGTTTGATTTATTTATTTGATTTATTTATTTGATTTATACACTGCCTCATTTCCCCGGTCAAAGGGAACTTGAGGTGGCAACTAGAGTTGTCTATGACCACATGTTCACTTTTCCAAAGTTTCTCTTTATTAAGTAAATTTTGTGCCAGCAAAATTTACTCAGCAACTAGCTTATTATTCCTACCTTAAATCTAACAATATCTAACAAGACCAAAAGCTTCTCCCATCCAGTCTTCAAGAACATTGAGGTCCATAGCCATAACCAGGGGTGGGTTCCTACCGATTCGCTGGTTACCCGCTTTGTTGGTGCGCTTTCTGCCATGCAGCTGTTCTGTCAGAGTGCTTGCAGAACTGCACCAAGATTTCTCAGTCGATCACGCGCAGCACGCGTTTGACAGCAGTTCGGAAAGCGCGCCCACGAAGCGGGTAACCAGCGA
>JANHGC010001838.1:135649-145917 GCA_027560395.1 Boaedon fuliginosus
CCTGAGCCTGGTGGGATTTGATCTGACAACCTGCTGAACAAGTCAGCAGAGACTGCAGTGCTACATTTAACCACTGCACCATTGAGAGAAAGAGGACAATATCTTGTCTTCTTTCACCCTCTAGCATGAAGCCCCCAAACCCACTTTTAATGCTGCTGATGAGGAGACCAAATTGCTGCAAATGCCCCTGGGAAATGTATGTATATTGTACATGTGCACAATTTTGCTTAGTATTTTGTTTGTTTAATAGTGAGGATTCCTTGAACCACCCTTACGATTTAATTAGGAAATAATTAAATCTTATCCCTAAAGAATATTTTAATTTTGCCACTTGGAAAGCATCCTTTCAAGGGACCAAGGAGGCAAATGACAAAATGAGTGCCATGACATCATAATGCAAACTTTATATCTTTGCTTTTGGAACACAATGTCATCCACAGATATAAGGGGTGAAGCTTGTATAATGTCACTATCAGTGTTCCAATTAATGTACCCACAGAAAGCAGAACTCTGGCAAGCAAATTCCTCAAAGAACAATTTATTGGATACATCATATTGGCACAACTGGTGAAAGCCGACTCTGAAAATTCCTGTGGCTTTCACCTAATTTAAAAGTAAAAGTTACCCCTTTCCCCCAAGTCATTGATCACACTGTCCAATCAAGGTGCTGGCCGGTTGCTTGGTTACTTCACTCCTACTCTGGCCAGCCACCTTTGAGAATGCCCTTGGTTCCCACAATAAACCTTTAGAGTTTTGGCTACAAAACCCTCTCTAACTATTCTCCCCCTCTCTTGTGTGGCAATCCTGAAGCCTCCACAATGGCCTCAGCCAGGTTCACTTCAGCTTGACAGGCACCATGCATGTTTTATTGTTGTGGATACCCCTGGGTGCAACTAATAAGAATCTCTTTAAAGATAGCATTTTTAAGCCTTCACCTTCAATGAAACATTACTTTTTTGACTCTTGGTGGAGAAGATATCTACCTCCCCACCCCACCCCCGAATCTCTGCCTGTTGCCATGCTAATCAGATGTATCTTGCTGTCAACCTGCATAAATTGTGATGCTGATTCCCGTGTGGTAGCCAATTAGGAGAAAAACTTTGATAATAAAAAGTGCACTTCCTTTAAGTGGTGATGATCTGCTATTGTTAATGCACTAAGTATAGAACTACTGATAACTATAAAAATACAATGGATGAGCCAACTGAGATGTATTCACCTTTTTTCTCAGTAGGAAAAGAAAAAGCAGAGAGAGCAATAAACACAGGGAGGACAGCATTTAACATCCACCAGAAGTAGAATGGAATAATACAGAGAACTAGATAGCCAGCCAATTTGGACAATGGGAACACATCTCTACTATTCTTTGGCCTGTTTCATACAAAATTTCTACCTCTTGGAGACATTTTGAAATTGTATAGATGCTACTCCATGAAAAGAACCATACAGCTGCAGTAGCCTAATAAACAGATAAGGGAGAGGTTTCCATTCAAAATGTATGTGTGAATTTCATACATTTGTTTATGGGCATTTGGGTGGGAATTTATTGTGATTTAAACAACCTGAAGATGAGAAAAGAAAATCAGACAGATTTGCCCATTCAAATGTGGGCGGTTTGAGTACTTCCATCTTCAAACGATGTACAACCAGACAAGCATATTAGTGATACTGCCATGTCTCTTTTCTGGCAAGCTCCTCATGACTGACAGCTACCCACCAAACAAAACAAATTACTCTGTCCATACTATGAATGGGCTTATGATTATGACTTTGACTATCATAGATTGGTGAGAATTCTTCCATTGATTAAAAAAATCAAATATGGGAGAAAATGCAATTTGTCCATTCATTGCATCTTTTCTTCAACTGCCACCATGGGACATTTTTCTGAACAAATGACAAAGCCAACGTATTTGTGGAAAAGTAGACCAATACACATTCGTAAAAAGAAGCATGCCCTGATGGCCATTCTTTAAAAGTATTTTCATGTGAATTTCTCAGGTGTTGATTGGACTGTAGATATTTGAATGAATATTGCTTCTTTATTCCTTTCCCATTTTTCTTTTTGAGAAATCGATTTATATATATATATATATATATCATGCAGCTCCTAAAACTATTCACAACAGTGTATACTAATGACTTCATCTTTTGTCTGTGAGGTTACTATGGGTTGTCCTCAGTATGAGCAGCAAACTAAATATTTTTAATGGTGTAATTTCTGTCACCTAATCTTATAAAATGTTGCTCTTCTTAATCAATATTGCATTATGTCAGTATCCTTCAGGAGGGAACATCAGCATCTGAGAGCTTTTTGGGCATTGTACAAGTTGTCACTATTTTATATTGTAGCTTTTTTAAAAGTCATTTTAGAGAACATAGAAGCTACAGACCATAATGCTTGGTTTATGTGGTGGTGTACAAAAGCTTTGGGGGATTATGTGGTAATCCATAAAAAGTAAAAGTTTAGAATGCTAGTTTTGATGTCACTTTTCATTGAATGCACATGCATGTAAGCACATACTCATCCATAGAAGACTGGAATAAATGTCCTCTAACTGGACCCTTCATAACTGAGCATTTCTATTGAAAGATTTACCTCATGCAGCAGCATTTCATTTTTATTTGTCAATCAAGTAAACTAACAAGCTTTCCTTTGATCTCTTTGTTTCTTCTTTTCAAGTTGCCATGTCACCAAAGCTTCTTCCCTGTACGTTATGCTTCTGTGGTGGATTTCCAGACATCTGAGCCATCTGATATATTGCTTTCACTACTGTAGGAATGTTATTGCTCCAACAGACAGCAAACACATCATTTTGCTAGATATCCTCTGAAAGACTGAGCAAACAAGAAATATATATCTGCCTAGCAAGACAGCATGGCTGAGGTGTTCTTTTAGAAAATGGCTTCTGTGATGTTGCTATGCAGATCTACACCCTCAAACACAATCCCTTTACCGTCTGCAATTAAATACTGGGCTATTAATTGAAATGAAGACATTGAAATCTATTTTTTAAACTAAGTGGTATGATTTAAACACTTTCGTCTTTATGTGACTGATGCACATTACTTCTTTTTAAAATACTATTCATTTGTCACATAAAATTATGTTCCTGACACTGCCCCCAGATGTGCCTCTAGATGGTAACAGCTGTCTACTGCTGCATCTGGGACCTGTAGGGGATACTGTGCACTCTCTATATGGTCGCATAGCAATGTAGTCTCACCTGAGACTTACCTCTACCTTTTTATCTACAATAAAGCCTATCCTGATTTTTACCCTTAATCCTTTGGCATGTAGCTTCTTCCTAAGATCCCAGCCTCACACCCTACATGACATCATCAGTTAGTTAATGACCTTGGGTCAGTCACTGTCAGTCAGCTCAACCCACCTCACAGGGTTGTTGCTATGGGGGAAAATATCAGGAGGAAAGAATATTAGGCATATTTGCCACCCTGAGTTATCTATAAACTTAAAGCCAGGAAACAAATATACTACTCCAGTCAAAAGATTCTGAATAATATACTGAAATATCAGCATGAATTATCCGTAAACTATGAAAAAACTGTCATTGGTATAACTACTGATTAGGAAGGATAATCCACCCTCTAGATCTAGCCCTCAAAATCCTCAAAGGCCCATGTAAAAAAAGGCATTGAGTTATTTCCTGAAATGGGAGTTAGGAGGACAAGAATATATCCAGGGTAATATAGCCCACTCTGACTGGGCTACCACCAGATTCAATTTTTTTTACTACCGGTTCTGTGGACATGGCTTGGTGGGCATGTGATTGGGTGGGTGTGGCCATGTTGTGGGCATGGCCAGGCACCAAAATAACCCAGATTACATAAAGTCTCCTGCTGGAGAAGGGGGTTGGACTAGATGACCTCTGAGGTCCCTTCCAACCCTGGGTTCTTCCTATTAGAAAAGATTCCTGGCTTAATAGGGAAATGAGAAAGGTGATATTTACCGGTTCTCCAAACCACTTAAAATTATCCCACCGGTTCATGTGAACCGGACCGAACCGGTTGAATACGACACCTGGCTACCACCAAAAATGTCTGCCTGTCTCAATTTATATCTTATAGTGTCTTAAAATCATTATAAACTAAAGATTACTTCTAGTTTAATAAAATAAAACTATTCACAGTGCAATGAAACTACAACTGGATCTAGTTATTGGGAATGCTTCTGAAGTAGAACAAAGTTTGAAGCATCTTGAACTTATTTTTTTTAATCTGGAATATATGGGAACTCCTTTATTTTAGCCTTTTCCTTGACATGTTTCATATTCTTTGTTCCAGTCCTTATTGAAGAGAGCTTCTAGAATTGATAGGAGAATGATTCCCAGACTATCCAGCCAGCAATGGAGAGAATTAAAATATTCACACAAATAGCATGGATCTGTGAAATGTATGCAAATTACATCAAACTGAATAATCTGTAATGATATGGCTGACATCTGAGCAGAAGCAATTATGGCCATTAAGAGTGAAAACATTTACCTCCCAGAATTGCTTTGGTAACTGTTGGAAATAAGAAGAAGATATATGGCATTTTAAATTTTATTTATTTATTAGATTTATACCACACCTCCCTTCCCCAGTCAAGGGGAACTTGAGGCAGCTTATAACATTAAAAAGTACAATAGTACAGTAATATAAAAATAGTTAAAACACATTCATACTAACACCTACACTAAGGGAGGGGGAGAGATGTTAATTCCAAGCCTGCCGACAGAGCCAGGTCTTAACGGCTCTGCGGAAGGCGAGTAAATTACATTCCTATAGAAAAAAAAGACTAAAGAAAAATTACACTATATAATATAGATCAATATCAATATTGCTCTCAGATGAGCAAGTCTGTAGTTCAGTTTTTGACTCCTCCATTAAGTCTGCCAATGACCTTGGGTCATCCATTAACTTTCTGTTTAACCCACAACAAAAGACTATATTGAGGAAAATCTGCCTGCTTCTCCAAGTTCCATAGAACAATCCACTGCTAGGTAACCACCGTTAGTGAAGAATAGCAAGCAATGTAATTGTTAGCCAGAGAGACAATGGCCGCATTTCAGCATTCAGTCAGGATCAAAGAAGATAGTTAAGCATATGTGAGAGTTCAACATCACCTTCCTTACTGGGTTTGGTTTGATGAAATTTAGGATGGAAAAAAAATCTTGAAGGAAAGGTGGAAGAAAAAAGCAATCAATACATAAATCCAGCGAGTGAAAAGATGGTGGTTGAGGTTCTATTCTTCATTCAGGCAGCTGTAGGATCTAAAATTTAACACTGGTCTACTCTACCATTCCCTTTCCCTTAAGAGCCATGCTGACGTAGTGGCTAGAATGTAATATTGCAGGGTATTTCTGTTGACTACCGGCTGCCAGCAGTTCGGCAGTTCAATTCTCACCACTCAAGCTTGACTCAACCTTCCATCCTTCCAAGGTTGGTAAAATGAGGACTCAGATTTTGGGGGGCAATATGCTGACTCTGGAAACCGCTTAGGGAAAGCTGTAAAAGCACTGAGAAGTGATTTATAAGTCTAAGTGTTATTGCTATTTTTTCCTTTCTTCCTTTATCCCCAATTATTGGAAGGACAGAACCTGGACAGGTAATAGATCCAATCAGATACTATAATTGTGTCAATCTAAGTCTGTGCTTGAATAATTTCATTTTAATAAATAAAATCTATCTACATAATCCATTTTGAAACAGTTTATGCATTTTTTCAACAATCAGGCAGATTTACAAACAAGGTTTGCTTAGCTCTATTACTAGATTTGTACCTGGTGACCTGAAGCTCATCTTCTCCAACTTGCTGGAGAAGAGCCAGTGCTGCTGGAATTGTATGTAAGCCCCCATTGGCCCCAGATATCATGATTTGAGTTCAAATCTCTCTGACTAGGGGAAATTGCTTTCAATTATTGGTGTTTCTACTGTTGTTCCTAGGACTGTTAAAATTAATATGAGATACTGGAAAAGTGGCCTTTGTAAAAGTTATCCCCCTCACCTCTAAACCTCACTCTTACATATGAAGCACAGCTGTAATCAAAGGAAGAAAGTCTGCTTTGACCAGAATCCATACAAGTACATTTGTATTCAGTTTTCCCTCTCCACGTCTTATTTGTTCTTTCTGAAACAAGATTTTCCTTCATAACTGCTAAGTCATTGGATCCGTTTGAGTTAATTAAACAGGGATAAAAGTTCATTACCTTGGTACAAACTGACAATGTGTCAGGATGCTAATTCAGCATTTATATGCAACCAAAGAGGTACAAATGGAAATTCAGTGTTATTTTAGCAATGCAGCATGGAAAAAGTTCCTGGGGAGTCGAGAATGCAGGCAGGAAATCAGAGTGTAAAAAAATCTGTAAGATTAAAAAAAAATTACCTCTACCAGACTTGCAAGCCCATTGCTTCCTCTGCTATTTTGAGAGGTTTCATTGAATGTTGTCAAGCAATGATGCAACAACTGCCAAAAGTTATCCTGGCTTCAATTGCTGGCTAGAGAGAAGTGTGCTTCTTGGCCTGGAAAATCAATGTGGGTTTAGAGGGGTTTTTTTGTTTGTTTGTTTTTTACAGTTTTCTCTCATTCCCACCCTGCTGCTACTTCCTACACCCAGATGATAGAAACAAAGCTGTCTCCTTGGCAGGGCTGACAGAAACATTCTGAACTTTCACAAAACTCCTGAAGGCCCTGATAGTGATTGACTATGTCATCAGGCCTGAGCCAAGGAAACACAAGTGAGGGGAAAGGAAAGACAGCCTTACAGGTAAGTCCAAGGAAAAAGTGACATCTGTGACATTTGTGATTTCTGTTGAAGCATTTCATAAGTAATGCTCAATGGACTTCTGAAAAATTACTTCTTCTTAGTGAAGGAGAGGCTTGAGAGAAGGGTTAGTGTCCCTCAACTCTTCAGTCTTGTCTTCCAAACAATCAACAAGCCGTTCTCCTTTTCTTCTGAGCCTTGCTTGAAGTTTTTCCTTGTTGCCCTCGGTCTAGGAGCAACGTCACATACAAAAATATCAGTACTTCACCCATTAACCCATCTGCCTACTGCTTCTAAAATAGTCTCAGCAGGATTTACTCATCTCCATCAACCCAACCAAACAGGAAAATTTAAAATAATTTGAAAGCAAAGCAGAAAAAAAAGAAGCAATGGGATAATGTTTTGAATTAAAGTTCAGTGTAGCCCTTTGTGTCATTCAGGTTGGTTGGCACTGATAGGATTGAAACATCTGGAGCACCACACATGGTCTTCCCCAGGGATGATATTCAAACCGGTTCTCATAATTGCAGGGTTGTGCTCAACCGGAAAGAATATAATCGTTGACTCCTTTCACCTGTCCTGTTCCAGAAGCCTGGCTGAGCAAGGAACGCTCTGACACGGCAAGTTGGACTCCACTATCTCACAGCCAGTTAAAACTAGCCACCAGGCCATGTGCCGCTGAATCCACACACACACACCCATTACTTTGCAGGCAGCGTGTTGTAATTGGCTGCGAGATAGCGGAGTCCAAAGCGCCACGTCAGAGCATTCCTTGCTCAGCCAGGCTTCTGGAACAGGACAGGTGAACGGAGTCAACAATGATATTCTTTCTGGTTGAGTGCAACCCTGCAATAATGTGAACCAGTTTGAATATCATCCCTGGTCTGCCCTTGAAACAGAGCCCTCTGTAAACTTGTTTTACAGGCATGTGAGTTCTGTATGTTCAGATCACAACTTCTCTGTTGTGATATGAAGATATTGTAGATCTTCAAGACTCCAGTCCAGATTTTATGCATTTTCAAGGAGAAGGTTGAAATTCCCACCAATTTCGATACATTAGAGCAGTCAAACGATTGATCTCCACCTTATAAATCACTGTGAAGTATGAATTTCCTACTTCACCAAGTCCCTAACTTATTTGACAGAAGCCATGGAATCAGTTTAATGAAGAGCTGACCTCCCCATTCTGAAAAAAAGCCTCTCCAACAGCAACCGTTTCCTGTTGATAATTGTTCCACTGAAAGACTTTCCATTTGCTATCTTCTCAACTTTGTTTCATTTATTTCAGGTTAAAAAAAAAAAACCACAAACAAACAAACAATATTCCTGACTTGGAGTTGTCAACTTTGTTTAATTAATTATGACAACCTCAACCTTGTTTATGCTAAGCTCTGTAAACCAATTTAATTTGCTTTTGACATCATTTCGTTTGTGCAATTTGTCTTGTGATTAATCCGCAGCCTAATATCAAAACAGAAGTGACAGCTACAGACCTAGGACACGTGAAACATGTGTGCAGCCACACATTACATTACCCACCTAGAGTTTATGAAAAACAAAATACATCTCTCCTTTTTTCTTTCTTTCTTTCTTTTTTTTTGCACAAAATAAACCAACAAGACACCAATCAATGCCAAAAAGGACACCTGGAGTTCTGTTATTGTCCTGTAACCATAGTGATAAAAGCAGCACTGTGCAAAGACTTTTATTGGTAGTTGATATTTCCTTTCTGTCATCTATGTTATAAATGTATTTAGCTTATTAAGGAATACCTAGGGCTAACTGAATATATTTCAAGACTTTATTACTGCTTTTTAATCCTAAATATACTTTGATTTGTAGTCAATTTGGGGGGGGGGCAGATAAGTAGCAAATGTAAAAGAAAAAATGATTATCCAGCAACCCCATTGCTAATCTATTATCACTAATACTATAAAACATTTCTATAAAACATTTTTAAATGAACGAGGATTTCTCAAGCACAAGTAATTGCTGGTTTCTTTCAGTACAGGAAAATAGATGCTAGATATAGAATAATTAAATTGATGATATTCCAGAATGTGTCCATAATCCATTCTACAATGTCACTATGTATTGTTTCTCCCATTCTACATTCCTCAAGGACAGTGTTGTCTAGGCACTTGTGTTAGGACCAGACACAATCAGACACAACATGCACATCTTTAGGGAGAAAAAAATGCAGTTCCAAAATAATAATTGGGCAGTTCAATATTCAAGACATAGGCATAGGAGAGTGGATGCATTTTTACTAGTGTGGGAAAGCTTAGTGTGAAAACCCTTTTTCTATTTCAACCATTACGAACTATTTCTAATCCATAGGTGGTTAATAACCCAATGAGAATAATATCTGTAACCCTCAAATCCACATCCAAATCCATCATGGCTCCATGTTTTTTCTAACATTGTTGCCCCTCCTGATCTCAGGCAACAATAATGGAGAGTTCGAGAGTGGAATAAGATCAACAGGCCATCAACTACTACAGATCTACCAATACATTAAATAGTAACATTTTTACCTCACACTAGGCTTAACTCTAGGACAAGGGTCCCCAAACCCTGGACTGCAGCCCACTATGGGGCCTTTTGGAACTGAGCGATAGAAGGGCAGGTAAGCGCACATGCATGTATCCTCACTGACACGAGCAACAGGCGAGCGTGCACACACATGCCAGTCACTTGGGCAAATAGAGCTGCACACGCATGCCCACTTGCCCACTGCTCACATGGAACCATCCCCTCTCCCCCCACACCAGTCTGCAAAACTGAAACGGTTGTGGAACTTTGCTCTAGGAAAACAGTTTGGGATAACATAACAGTATTATGAGCTAGATGAGGAATGGCAATTAAAATGGGTGACTTTTAATAAACATAATTAAATAGACTATGCAGATCCAACAAGACCACTTCCAGGAATGCAGTAGCCAAGAAAAATATGGAACACCTGAATAGAATCAGGACAGACCATGCCAGAATTAAGGCAGACCTTAAGTCTTTAAGTGGAGAATGACCAAAAGCCAGCAGTGCAACTGTGGGGCATCGGAACAAATGATAACACATATAATTTGAGAAGGTTCCCCCAGGAAATTTCAAGGCATCTGGGATGATCTCATTGCAGCCATATTAGTTGGTTAGCTTCCTTAGATATCAAATTATACCATCTATCCTATTGTGTCTGTGGTGCCATATTATGACAATTTTATCATGATTTTAACTTAATTTAATATTTTATCTCATATATTGTAGTATGTATATGTATATGTATATATGTAAGTCTTTGGTTATTCGGGTTTTCTCCCACATAAAATTGGAAGTATCTTGGCGATGTTTCGACAAGGTCACACTCGTCATGATTTGCTCTTAGGAACAGGAAGCTGTAGCAGCTTGTATTTGCCTGAGGATGACGAATGTGACTTTGTTGAAAAGTTGCCTTGATACTCTCAAGCCTACATGAGAAAAGACCCAATTACACCAAGACTT
>JANHGC010001838.1:161212-173964 GCA_027560395.1 Boaedon fuliginosus
ATTCAACAGCTGCATGGCGGCTATCTGTGGATAGCCACCACGCAGCTGTTGGATCAGAATGCTTGCAGAACACCATGAAGATTTTGAAGTCAATCACGCGCATCGCACATTTGACAGGAGATCGGGAAGCGCACCCACAAAGTGGGTAACCAGCGAACCGGTAGGAACCCATCCCTGCCCTGAACCCTAGATGTTTGCCATTTCTAAGCCTCCAAAGCTCAAGAACAGATACAATAAAAGAGAACGGAGATCATTGGAAGGAGTAGGAAGAGAATTTATCCTGGCTTAATCAATTCTCACTTTGGTAGACCAAACTGGGCATAAACCTTCCTACACACAGTCATTTTTGCTTCTTTCAAGAAATATTCCTTGCAACAGTCTACATATTGCCCACAGCAATATTTCCAAACAATATTTGTCCCAAATTTCTCCATCTGTTTTACCTATCCATCATCCACTCCATTTTGGTGGAGTGTTGTAAACACAGCTACTTTCCTCAGTGGTTCAGTGTTTATGTATGGAAGACATAATAAAGGATGGTTATTGGAAGTTTCTTTCTGGCTCAAAGTTGATATATTGAAGGATGTTCATCTTGTTTTTCACTTTAGGGAAGGATAGGAGGGAATGTCATAATTTTCACATATTCCTTTTTAATACAAAATTGTTAATCCTATGAGCAAGAAAATATTTTTGCTTTTTGCTTTTCTATTTGGGTTTGGAATACATTAATATTTTAGATGAATAGTTTAGAAAAAAGAACTTTGAAGTTTCAGTGAAAAGACCATTCAGATCACAGCTCCTTTCCCCTAATATCATAGCAAACATTAACAATTAATAAACTAATTTTAGCTTCTGCAGTAATTGGTGAGATGGTGTCAAACAACTCTGCAAAATTGCCAGAATAAAGAAGGATGATAAAAAGCAAATAGATGAAAAACAAGGCATCCTTACTGACAAAGGAACAGAGAGCTCATCGTCAGCATGTTTTTTTTTAATTAAAACAGCATTTGTTTTTCTGAAGTAATTATTTTAATACAAACACTAACATTTGGGATAATATTCTTCTGAGGAGTGAAGGACAACCTTTTTCTAATGTTAAAATTAACTTAAAATGAATACATAAATTAGATTAACAACAGTAGATGATCCAACTTTATTAAAGGTGTTTGCTTGATTGATTGGTTTACATCAAATGGATAAATTATTACTGAATGACATTCATCTTTTTAAGGTGCAGTCATTAAGACTGCAATATGACTTCAGTCTTGGCCTAAACCAGTGATTGCTTGAGTCAGGACAACATGATCTCTCCACAGCTTTTAATACAACTGTCTGTGGCATCTTTTTGAGTGGGTTCCATGGATTGGGGGCAATACCTTATTATGGTGGCTCTCTTCCTTTCTCCTGGACCATTTCTGGTTGGTGTTGGTTGTCAGGGAGAGATAATCTCCTAGTCACCTCCTTTGTGAGGTAGCGCGGGGTTCAATTTTCTGTCCTCTCCTTTTCAACATGTATGTGAACTCACCAGCTGAGTTGTCTATGGAGATTCTCAGTCATCCAGGTCATGGTTGTCCCAAAGGTGCTTTTTCAAGACGCAACCATACTTTCTTGTTTTTCTTTGAAAATATTTCTTTGAAGACAGCCCTCTCACAACAGAGGTGGAGGGATACGACCAGAGGTGGCATTCAGCCAGTTCTGACAGGTTTGGGAGAACCGGTAGTGATAATTTTGATTTGTTTGGAATACCACCTCTGATTGGCCCCTCGCCTCCCTGCCCCACCCCTTCCAGTCTCCATACGCCCCTATTTTGGCTGCCAGGATGCTTCAGGGAAATTTTCTAGGCCAAAAATGGGGAATGGAGGTGTGGCACACCCCCCCCATGCCCCTATTTGGCTGCCAGGAGGCTTCAGGGTGGCTTTCTAGGCAAAAAAAAAGGGGTGCAGGAGAGTGCAGTAGCCCACCCAGTCACATGACCACATAGCCACACCCACCAAGCCATGCCCACAGAACCTGTAGTAAAAAAATCTGAATCTCACCACTGGATATGACATCATCTATGTCCAGTGTACAACACAGTCCTTTCAGCAGTTCCAAGAAGGCTCCACACCCACTTGCACTACTCAGGTGACCTTGGGGACACAAATAAACATGCAAATGGCCTCAATGACTCTCTAAAAGGATGTAAATGACCAGCTGTCTGCAAGGAATATAAATCCTTCAATTTATTTATTTATTTATTTATTTGGATTTATACCCCACCTCTCTTCCCCAGTCAAGGGGAACCGGAGGCGGCTAATTTCCCTACCATCCTGTCAGAGCTGAAGAAGCTTTTGGGATGAGAAGCAAAACATCTTCAAAGAAACACCAGAAAGTCCAATTGCCTCTTTAAAAAGCACCTTTGGAACCACCAGGTGAGATCATTTTCTACTTTAGGGTTCAGTATCATCAGTGCATTACAGCACATTATATGCTTAATCTGAATTCTCAACCTTCCCAAGGCATCAAGAAGCTTCACAGCTATGCAGTTTTTCTCTGCAGATTAGTTCATATTAGTAACATTGCCCTGGGATTTTCAAGATCTTTCCATAATGCTGTTATAATCTCTTAATCAAGATCAGTACTGGTCCTGTCCCATTCCAAGCTAAGATGGTGAAGCTCATTTCTTTCTATGGGAGAGCAGTCAGATTGTGCTTTACAGAAAATAGAGGCGTTAATTATTAGGATTGAATTTAAGCAACACACTTCACTGAATATGGTTTGGAGAACCAACCAACCATTTATATTATCAAAAATGGAAAATGTATCCACCCCACCCACCCCCAAAAAAGGACAGATTTGTATAAAATCTATGTGGGTGCAGATGAAAGTGCATCCACTAATGTAACATATGTCTGTGTTTATTTATTTGCAGATTTAGAAATGGGTTAAAAATGAAGTCTCTCTCCATATGGTGGTGAAGAACCTAGAGGCTGTTTCTTCTCATCTGGGAAAAGCTATTTCAAGGGCAGGGCCTACAACCTCCTAACAGTGTGTGAAAAGACTGCATGAGCTGTGGGACTGAGGGGGTCACTACCGGATAGTTCCTGCATAAATAACAATGATTCTGGATCACAATAATGATTGAGAATCATCTTTGAAGAAACAAACAAACCTTAAGCAGAGTGGGACCAAATTAGTACTTAAATGAGCGACCAGCAAGAATTGCCACAGCAATATCAAAAAAGCATCCTGGAAGGATTCCATTTCAATCCATTTCTGCTTTCGCTAAAACAAAAAACAAAAATTACATTGTCGATGAAATCACCAGGAGTCAGAGCAGACTTAATGGAGGCATAGATGTTTATGCACACATTTGAAGAAAAAGTAGAGAAGGGTTTTGTCTATGGAAAAGGGCAATTGAAGTTTTACGAACAGATTTTGGGTTTTGGGGGAGGGGGCTTGCAAGAAAATGCAATGCCAGAGAGTCTCAGTACATTGGCGGCAATAGCAATAGGGGTTGTTATAATTAGGTAACACTGACCCTGGGTAAAATATATTTCTAAAGAGGCAATAATAGCATTGCAGGAGCTCTGGGCCTGAAGGAGAACCTAAGGACTTAAACTTGTTATTAACCCCTAATAATTGCTCTGTGCCTAGTGGAATTACAAGAATAAAATGAGCTGCACTTTTTTAAAAAAAAAGCATGATAGTGGATAGCTTTTGTCTATTTATTCATTTGTCTATTTATTTATTAATTTAAGGATGGTGACTTTCACCCCAAAAATTGTGGGGTTCTTTCTCCCAGCTCCATTCAGTTACAAACAGTTCACATGAAAAAAAAATGTATCTGATCTTCTACTTTACTGTTTTGAAATACCAAAGCTTGACCAAGTATTAAAGTACAAGTAAAATGCTACCAATAAGCATAGAATATCTTGAGCAACTCTGCTCAAAAAAGCTGCATATTGGACTTGCCTCTATTATGCAAACAAGCTAAAATCAAGTTGTTGAAGTGTTTTTTTTAATTTCCTTGTTTCAAAATCTCCCTGTTTACCAGATAACCAGGGGTACATTTTTCCATAGCTTTTTACAAGACACTTTTTAACTTTTACCATCAAGACATTTTATAAAGCTTTTTCTCATTATTGTCTTGTATTGTATTTGTGGGAGGAATCTGTTTTTATTATCGTAACTGACTCTTAGGAATTTGTCATGATCAAATATCAAATTATTTCCCAAATGCTTATCTACATGGCTCTGTTTCACTGTTCAGATGTAACATCCATAATAACCACATGAAGTCACAGTTAAATAAATATGTTAACCAGCTTTTGGGTGCCTGCTGCCAATTCCGAGTTATCTTGGCTGATTACAAAATAAAAATGTTATTTGGAGCACAACAAATGATTCTATTTTCTAATCAATAAATTCTGTGGCTTTCTTCCATATACTCTAGCCTGTTTTGGCTACATTTAAGAAAAATAGAAAAATCCAAAATATAGGAAGCAAATGACTGACCAGAGATTATCCTCAATGGTAGTTTAGATCAATGCTATGTAATAATGTTATTCATAGTTTTGGTTTCTCAGAGAAATATAAAACCTAATGAACCGTGTAATGGTATCTTGATCCTTGAATATCATAGATTGGCTCAGCACATTTCTGAATATTGCCAGCACAAGATAAACATGTGAAATCCAAATGATAGACACTTATGGTTACTTCTTAGGATTAACATTTGGGGAGGAAACTTGTTTACAGAAATTATGGTGCTGAGCCAGAAACAAGAGAGAAAGTACTAGATGTGTATTGCATCCATGTAATTCACAAAGCACAAAATCTCTCTTAAAAACTGGGCTTGACACCCCACCCCCTCAATCTGGCTTCAAAACATTCTGAAACCCCAGCTAAGCCAAGGAAAGATACACTGACACTGAAAGCAATAGGCCGGGCTCTAGACATCCTGCCCCTATACCTCCATTTTGGCTCACTTCCATGTACCACAAGGCTTGAGAGCTATAGACCCAAGTTAACCTCTGCTTGAGCAGGTGACCCATCAGAGACAAATTAGAGAGAGAGATTCTGCAGAAGTATACAACCGATGACTACGACGAATGTGTCCAAGACATATGGCGTATTCAAGAGCTGTGCTGCAACCAGAGGAAGCAAAGCTACATATCCATCTAAGTCCCATATATATTTGAGGTGCAGGATATAAATCCTCACACACAGATATACACTTGCCTCAGTCTCTAAGGGCCGCAGAGGTACAATTTAAATATTGTAGCCCAATGTCATGTGAAAAGATCAATGCATTACTATTAGGGATGCTATAGATTCAATTCAACTGAGAATAACATTTCAACATTTCACATTTTCATAATTCATTTGAAGAAGATTTGTTTGGAGTTAGTAAATATGGTCCTCAACAATTTAGCAAGTCTGGATGATTTTCCATAAAGATTAATTTGCAAACCAACATCATCACAAATCCACTATAGAGAGGAATTATTTTCAAACTCCCTTTTTGTTTATGGCATAGATCTTCTCCATCTACATTAAGCTTTTCAGCATTTTGCTAGAAAACAAATTTTACACATTTCACCTTATGTCAATACACTTCACATTTGATATTGTTAACTTAATAAAAATAATTGCATAAGGGTTCATAAGGCCACAGGCAAGGGAGAGAAAAGAAGCAGAGTTACTGCATTGGCTTTGCTGGGAGGTTAGTTTGGTTTAGTTCTTTATCTCTAAGAGGTGAGCATTCCATTAAGCAACTTGACCTATTTACTGCACAACTGATAATTTGATGAGTGTAATACAAATTGACACCAGAGTTTGCCTGACTTTTCCTTCTCCATGCCATTTTCCTTTGAGCTATATTGTTTAGATTGCAAAGTTTAAGTCGATGGTTATGTTCTTTTTTTAAAAAAAAAGATGCACATTTTGTTAACATTTCTTTCAGAACAAAGAAAGAGATCTTCACCTTGATCCCACAAGAAAAAAGAAACAAATAATGGACTTCAAACTTTTGAGATTCTATGAGCAGAACCCTGCGTAAGGGTAATAAACCCTACTCATGGATTGAAATTTAAAAATATTTTTTAAATTAAATAAATTAATTAAAATTGATTTAAATTTGAAATACTTCAGTGAATTATGAACATTACCTATTTTAAAAGGTCCTGAATTGAGCAGTGCAGTGCACATCCTTTGCTCCATGTGCCAATGCTCATGTTTAATCTGATAGCCTGCCAAGTAAATAGAAGCCTGTAATTAAATAGAAAGCCAGCTTGTGTGTGTTATCAGCATACACATCAGAACAAATGGAGTTGGAAATGAGATTCAACATACTCTTGTCTATCCCACCCAGAATCATAGCTACTGGCCAGTGTGAACTGCTTAATTTGGAATTCAAATCCTGTCTCTGATGTAAATGGCCATAGGAAAACTACTTTTTTTAGTCTCATTTGCAGGGAGGATCGCAGCTGGTGAATTCAGGATGAAGTAGAGAAGGAGGACAAAGACCAGGATGAGATCTGCTGAAACAAGAAGACCCCTTCCATCCTTGTTCTCTTCTTAGCCTCAGGTTCTAGGTTGTTCTTCCCTTGAAATACCTTAGGGAAGCTGGAAAAGACAAATGATGCAGCTAATATGCTTGCATTTGATCCCTAGCAAGGATAGTTTCAACTTCAGGAGAGTGATCTAGATAATAAATATGGCATGGGAATTGGTATAAGTTGGGGATGGGTTCCTAACTGGTTCGCATAATAACAGGGTTGTGCTGAATCAGAAAGAATATAATTATTCACTTCGTTCACCTGTCCCATTGCAGAAGCGCTGGCTGAGCAAGGTACGCTCTGATGTGGCACGTTGGACTCCGCAATCTCGCAGCCAGTTAAAACTGGACGCCAGGCCACATGCCACTGAATCCACACCACCCAATGTTTCGCAGGCGGCGTGTTTTAACTGGCTGCGAGATCGCAGAGTCCAACGTGCCACATCAGAGCATATTTGCTCAGCCAGCACTTCTGCAACGGAACAGGTGAACAAAGTCAATAAGGATATTCTTTCCGGTTCAGCACAACCCTGTTATTATGCGAACCGGTTAGGAACCCATCCCTGGTATAAGTACATCCTAATATTCATCATCTCAGGATGATAAAAGAAAATCAGATTGTTGGTTTTTGAAGGGTTGTTTTCATTGCACAAGTTGTTTACCATTTAAACACTGGGACCTCAGGGTCACTGAAAACTCTGCTCTATAATAATGTCACACATGATATACCACATAGTTTGCACAAGGTTGCCCTAGCTACTATTAGTACCTTGATTACTGTCAGTTCTTTTGTTCCTTTCTCATCTTTTCTCTGTCATAATTATGCCTTTAACTAAAATGCAGGGACAAAAACTCAGCTGAGGTAGGTTAATGATACAGCTGTGAAAATTGGATTCAGTTTGAAACATTATCCAGCAATGACAAAATTCTAAGAATATTTCTCCAAATAGAATGGATAATCAGATGATGTACAGCTTCTGGGGTATCAAATTAGGACTTTGGTCATAAGAAAACAAGTTGCTATTGCCTTAATCACTGCAAAAACGAATGCTGCAGTATTACCTTCTACCTGTAACAAAGTTTAACCACCTGGATTCTTAAAGTATAGGTAAGAACATAAGCCAAGAACAAACCACAGTTCGCCTATGCCAGTAGCCAATCAGATACTTCAGACCATGACCACAAGCAGAAGCAGAACAAGCAGTAACAGGAGTAGCATATAGCTAAAACATAACCATCAAATTTTGTACCCATTAATAGCTTTTGCTTCCTGAATTTGTCTAGACCCTTTTTTGGTACTTATCAGGCCCAGTCCAAGAATGACAAAGAACAGTCCAGCCAAAGTTCACTTCTTTATTTGTGTACATCCAATAGACACAATCTTGCCAAACTAAACCTTTACTACTCTGACCCTAACAGTCATACCCTGGAAGATTATAGGAAGTTGCCATACTAACTCTCTTCCTCTGCTTCCTATCCAGCTCCAGGCTGCATTTCCTCTTGTTTCACCTCTTGCTAGATGCAAAGGATCAAGACCACATATTAAGTTGTAGTTTAAAGATTTATTGCTCAACCATATGTGCAAGAATCTAGTCAATTAAAGTTCAGTACTAAATTGGCACCAGATAAGAGTCAATGGAATTCAAGAGGAGTTGGACTTGGACCATTTGTGGCAACATAATGACTCTAAGCTACAGATTTGCTTAACTCCACCCTCCCCCAGCTCTGCCTGTTTTTCTCCTACACCCCTCTTATTGGAATGTGTTCCCTCCTTCCTGGGGAATTGCTGCTTCAATACAGTCCATCATACCACTTTTCCCTCTGTAGGCACCATTCCTCACAGCACTGCTGATTATTTTATAGTACAAGTTCATGTGATCTCACTTCTGATGACTGGCGGGATTTAAATTTTACCCAAAAAGATTGTAACATTTTCCCTTCATTCGGTCTTCATTCAGAATTGGCTTTATGACAGATCCATGTGGCAGAGTCCTTAGAGTGGAGTCTTTACAGGACAATAATATCTGACCTCATTCTTGAACCCTGCAGAGCACAAAAAGGTATCATGATCACTCAGGGACATTATCAGACTCTGAGATGGTAGGGCAGAACATTTATTTCAGCCCCACCACCAAATCACCATCATTTTCTTTCTACTCTCAGTAGGATTTTCCTGCATTGCTTCTTGTTCACTATATCATTCACCCATAATGCCTGGGGAGAAATCTAAAAATAGCCCCAACTCTTGGGATTGTATTTTAATTCTTATCTAATCAGATTAAATAACATTAGTTAAATAAATGAATAATTATTATTTTTGCATTGAATATGGCGTATGGAGTCATCATTTTAAATATGGGGAGGAGGTAGTTAGGACAATTGCCCTCATTAAAAAAGGCTTTGTGATCACCAGTAATAATGAAAAAATTATAAACTCTCCTGTGTAAATTTACTTCCTACTCTTGCCTTTGTATGCCAACTTAGTTCAGTCTCCATTTTTTTATTTGGCTAAGAGAATAGTAAAATTGAAATAAGACCATTTCATTTTATTTCTACTGCTATGGAAGATCTTATTTGTAAACCACAATTCTTGATTCCCGTGCAAAATATTGGATAGAAATCATTTTACAGTTCATTAAAACCTGCCCAATGATAATGTGAGTTGGGAAACAACATATGTGTTTAGGAAAAATAACACACTGCTTTTTTTAAGTTACATGCTGTTATTCAGCTAAGCAAAGAAGAAGAAACACTTTCCCAAGGACGCTTCTAAGGACAGCTCAAAAGAAGGAGGGAGACAACAGGAATAAAAGGAAGGAGAGACAAATACTTTCTCCTGTTTCTCCCAACCGATTAAGAATCCTGTTATGCATTTCTCCTGTCTTCAAATTGAATTTGATCTTCCAAATTCACAACAGTACCAGTTTTTCAACATAAATATGCTTTAACATCTCAGTCTGAGCTAGATGCTTTGGCCACTTCAAAAGCACCTGAAATCTTCTCTTATTGGATGGAATCCGTAACAGAAGTAAAAACCCATCTCTCTCTCTCTTAAAAGCTCAGAAATATGGTACTTGTAAAGTGGACATATCTGGTATATTCTAAACATGGACTAAAAGAACTGGAATAGCCCATAATGCTCCATCAATGGCTTCGTGTCCTTAAAAGCCTGAAAATGGCATCAATAGATTTGAAATTAAATTTGGTTCATTAATATGTTTAGAGTGCACTGTATGTCCTAAAGAAAGTGAATATTATATTTACTTTCCTGGAAGTATTTTAAAAGAAACTTGATGGTTCATTGACCCATATTATATAATCCAGTGATCATCTGTTAACTTCTTGGAATGATATTTTAATGTAAATAAGTAGATTTACGGGGAAATCTATGATATTTTAATGTAAATAATTAATTTATGGGGAAATCTCTAAATGTGATTATGCTATACTACTATGTGGCATTTATTGATAAATATTATTGATAATATATAAGATAATTTTATTTTTTAATCTGTTCAGGGTTTCTTTCTCTATTGTTTTTAGTCAATCCCCTCCTTCCCAAGTGAGTTGACAAACAGTTTTAAGTTTTTTTTAAAAAAGCCCTTAGCACTGTTCCTCTGCTAAAGATCATCATACAACTGAGCTGTTGTTAGAGCAGCAGTGGCAAAGTCTGAGGTGAAGTCAAAAGAGGAATCAGCCTAAACTCGCTACATTGCCACAAGGGCAGACTAAGTCCATCCCTCTCTTGAACTCTGTTAACACTTAGTGCCAAAATAATATTAACTGTCTGTTGACTAGATTCCTGTGCATAAGCAAGAGCAATAAATCAGTTAAATTGGAATTTAATGTGTGGCTCTGGTCTTTCATCCCTGTGGACTCTAGAAAATAATGGGTGCTCCCTGGGTATAGGGAAAGTATCCAGCTTTTCCAGTCTGAATCACCTAGAGCCAGAGAGCTGGTCCATGGATGCAGGAATCAGCATATACAATCAAGAAGCCTACTTTGAAAGCATGAAAGCACTCTACTTGGGGCTACCCTTGAAAAACATTCAGAAGCTTCAATTAGTCCAGAATGCAGCCGCACAAGTGATTAAAGGTGTACTTTGGTGCGCCCATATAACACCACTCCTCCATGAACTGCACTGGCTCTAAATAGTCTTCTGGGTGCAATTCAAGGTATTGGTTATGACTAATTGGCTTAGGACCGGGGTACTTCATGGTTGTCTACTTCTACCTTATGCTTCCCAGTGTCCCATTAGATCCCGCAGAGTTGGTCTCCTATGGGTCCCGTCAAGCTAAGGAATGCCGGCTGGTGGGCCCACAAGCAAAGGCATTTTCTGTGACAGCACTGACCCTCTGGAATCAGCTCTGCCCCCCCCCCCCGGGGGCTCTGGACAGTCCCTAATCTGTTAGCCTTCCATCGGGCTGTTAAGATGGCTGTGTCAGCAGGCTTGGAACTATTGACCCCGCCCTCCCTTATGAATGTATTAGTATGTGTGTCGTTTGCATGTTATATATTTTAATGTTTTTATATTAATGTATGTTTTTTAGATGCATATTACTGTGATTTTAGATTTTTATTGCTTGTATTTTACAGTTGTGAGCCACCCAGAGTCCTATGGGAGTTGGGTGGCATACAAGTTTAATAAATAATAATAATAATAACATCAATTCTCTACCTACTAATTAACCCAGCACAGCTGTGAGCACTCCCTGGGGAGCAGGGCAAAAGAGCTATAAGAGTCGCCCTTTTACCTGGCTTGCTTGTGGGTCACATTTTGGAAATATTTTCTGTTGTTTGGGCTCATATCTTTCTAGTGCTGTAAGGGAAAGTAAAGCTGAAGCAAAATCTAAGCGCAATTGCAATGACATCATTTCTCACTTATCAACTGGTTTGCTTAACAACCAGGCTGCTAGTCCCAACTGCAGACACTAAATGAGTACTACCTATAGTAGGATTGTTTTGCTTTAGTAGACAATATGAAGTGGGTTAGAGTTGGGAAATAGTTGACATTAGTCCCTTCAGCATGAAGACGGAATGGTATTTTCATGTAATTATTTGGAGTCAATTATTCTTAGTGTAAGGGCCTCGTGGCTATATTTGATTCTGTAGCTGCATTAATTCCAATCTAATAGCATTTGTATTACTTTATAATACCATGTAAGAGCTTTGTAACAATAAGATCGTTCATGAAATCCTTTTTCCCATAAATCAGTAGATCAGTTATAACTTAATGATAGTACTGAGATTTGTAATGATCAAGCCTGGCACATTATTTTGAACAGCTTCCAATGCTTACTCATTTCCCATTGCACTTTCTTCTCTACACATACAATGAAATTCTAAACATAGGTATCCAGCATTCAGCAAAGCTGGAGCTAAAATCATCTGCTTTTATGAAACAAAGGTATTTTATATATAAAAATAAACATTCACTGATTTCAGTTAACCTCATAAGATCAGTTAAATTTGACCCGTTTCCTTCAATGTCCCTTCAAAAGATTTACAAGTCTCCTATAGTTCTTACACCACTACATACAGACAAGAGAGCAAACTTGTAGATTTTGACCCAATTGTCTGAGGCTATTGTTCCAACATTGGAAATTCTGACAAGAAGAAGAATCAAAAACAAAGGTGGAAGGGTGAGAAGAGGGTCTAGATTTAAAAGATCTTAATTCTTCTAGTGTTTATTCATTAGTTTAAATGATGCAAAAATTTACAAGATTTTTTTAAAAAAATGAACAAAGAAGAGAACAGAGACATGCTAATACCTTTATCCTGCCATCTGATATTGATAAGGTTTTCGTAATCTCCAGCCTCAAGCATTAGAAAATTCCATGAGTCTTCTTAACTTAGGTCACTGCTCAGATCTTCAATAAATGAGGAAACAGAAATACAGAACCAGAAATATAAGAAATAAGAACATAAGAAAATGGAAGGAAAGGAAGGAAATCTACATATATTATCATCAATATAATAGAATATAGATAGTCTAGAACCTATGCGCAGGTTCGCCTGCTGCACCAGTTGCGCCCTTTCCTGGACCTGGAGGCTCTTCTCACGGTTACTTGTGCCCTCATCACCTCATGTTTAGACAGTGCTTTTTTTCTAAAAAAAAAAAGGTACCGGAACTAAAAAAAAAAAGGTACCGGAACTCCCGTCATATTGTGCATGCGCACCATAGATATACTAATATACAAAAGAAGTCTAA
>JANHGC010001839.1:7838-18334 GCA_027560395.1 Boaedon fuliginosus
TGTAAGTCGTGTCCCTCAAGTGCCAGCAATCTCTTATTTCTTAATGTTGCCCAGTCTTTCCACCATACCATCGCAGACGCTTGATAATATAAATTCCAATCAGGTATACCTAGCCCCCCTTTTTCTTTACTTTCTTGCATCGCTTTCCTTTTAATTCTCGCTCTTTTCCCCTGCCATATAAAATTCGCCGTTAACTTATCTAATTCTTTAAAGTAACTTTTATTCAATACAATGGGTACCGTTTGAAATAAGAAGATCAGTCTCGGTAGTATATTCATTTTGATAGTTGCAATCCTTCCCATCAGTGATAATTGGAGACTTCCCCATCTTTCTAAATCTATTTTTATTTGACTAAGTAATTTTGTGTAGTTGTCCTCTTTTATTGAGGAACATCTTGGCGTCAGCCAAATTCCTAAATATTTAATTTTTTTAACTATTTGTAGTCCCAATTTCTCAATAATTTGAGTTTCCTGTTTCGGTAGTATATTTTTCGTTAATATTTTAGTCTTATTCTTATTTACTTTCAATCCTGCCACTAATCCAAATTCTTCAATTCTCTTAATTAATTTTGGTCCTGTATCTATTGGATTTTTTAATATAAATACCAAATCGTCTGCGAAGGCCTGAACTTTGTATTCTTCTTTTTTGATCTTAAGTCCTTTTATTTCGGGGTCTTTTCTAATTTGTCTTAACAATGTTTCCAACATTAAGACAAATAGTAGTAGTGTAGCAAAATATCTACATATACTGAGTGGGATTAGCATTAACAAAGACATTTATAGAATGGATTAAGGGAAAAGATTCTTAAATTATTTCAAAATTAGAACAATGAGAAGGATAAGAAAATGGGAGAAAAAGCTGATTCTCTTCCTTCAAAAGGTCAGGTCACTATCAAAATATTGTTTATCTGATTAAAATTTGCACATAGCTGCTAAGCAAGGCTATTGCATGAGAATGGCTTCCACCATGGATTCTAGTGTATATTTAGGTCAATTTTGATACCTTCCCCATATCTATCAATACCTCTATAAGGAATTCCCTAACCAGGTTCCTTCAGAAAGTTAGCAAATGTGAACATCCTGGCATAATTTGCTCCCTAACGCTGCAGCTACATGGAGGAGGCAAAAAGAGTGGATACCAAGCTTCATGTTCTTGGCAGAATGAGAGAAGTGAGCTAAATTTGTGAGGAGACTCGGAGGTATAAAGTATGGTATAAGAATTGCAATTTTTAAAGTTCCTGAATTTTGCTGTGCCTGATTTCTCTGTATTTGCATTTCCATTATTATTTTTTCATTTTAATGTATGGAAGAAAACGGATATTTGACCGTTTCTATGACAGCTGCACTTTTAAAATGTCCATGTTTGTCTCTCAGTCTGTATATGCTTGTGAGCTTAATATTAAAGATTTCAAATGATATGCAGAATGGCAATTGCTCTGATAATAAAGCTGCCTTGTTCAGGTTTAAGAAAATTGAATTCCAATAGTCCTGCTATTTTTTGGGAGGATAGCATTCAAAACTGATGTTGGAACAATGAAAAACTATTTTTTTAATATATATATATATGTTAAGAAGAAAACTAAGCATGAGAAAAATTAACTCCAATTATTGGTTTGGTTGTTGCTTGAAATCAGCTCGAAAAATAATATTCTGCTCCTTTGATTGCAACCTGTTTGATATCTCTATCAAGTGCCTTACTTTCAGTTTTGCAACCCCAAATTACAGTATATCAGCTTTTCAAAATCAAATCAAGCACAACTTTTAATCCCCAGGAAAAAAAAAGACTTGTCTGTATACCACCTCCCAATATTTCACTAAAACGCCATTGAAGTAATACTGAATATTTGCATAATTGAATAAAAAACAAAATAAATACCCTTTTATACTCCATTTTATCTGTATGTGTTCCTTCCCTACCCTAAGGTCTTCTTTCTGGTCTGAGATCATTTTAGGAGGCCATTATAAGAACTCTGAACTGGAGGCAAAAGTTACTCTGTATATTAGCTTGTAGTGTGGGAGATTCATAATGATGTTTTATGTATTGAATGTTGGAAGCACTTAAATAATCAGGAACTTATAGGGATGATTATGATGTCTTGATACTGAATTTTTAAAGAGTGTGTAGAGTCTCCAACAATTATGTAAGTTAGTAGCTTAAAAAATGATTTTGTTGTTGTAGGTGCGCATGCTTAGTGGATGTGTAAAAAAAAAGCATATCATCAAATACATATAATAATACAGAAGATCTAAAAATTCATATCCAATTGAAAGCAGAGGGTTTTCTTTGGGGATTGATTAATGAGCACCTGGGAAAAAATATGGAATTTTGTTTTTATGTATGACAAATGCAGCAAGATTGTTAAATGCACAAAGGTAGAATGATTCAACTTTACTCGTGATGGAGAAATGGATAATAAAGGATATTAAAAGTAGTAAAGATGATGGAACTTGTTGAGTCAGCCAAATTGCTTTAATTAGGGATAGAATTTATCTAATTTTAATTATGATTGGAAATATCTTACTGATGTTTATAAGAAAAAAAATGAAGTCATGATGTATAATATAATAAAGATATAAAAATTATATAAAACTAGTAAATAATAAAGAAAATGTAAACAATGCTGTAACGTAACACTTATATTTATGACTGCTGTAAATGAAAATTGGAAGTCACTTCTTAATAATCACTTTTTTCCTTTTCTTGATTTCTGCACTTTTGTCTTTGCTCTTCTCTTCTTTCTCTTCGTTCTCTTTTTTCATTCTAAATACAGTATTAGAATTCCTGGATAAGTCAACTTACCAAAGTTATTTCATAACATGGGGTTTCCACCACTATTTATTTCCAACTGCCTCACAGGCAAGATAATTTTAAACAAAGAGTCCTAGATATACATTGAATAGATCAGCATACCATGTAAAACAATGCAGTTAGCTGAATACTGATTCTTTATACTTTACTATATACATATTTTATTACCATGTTTTCTTTTATCTATTTTACCCTGAAATTAGGTCCTATATTCTATTTTTGTTTTTATATGGTCATTAAGACTAATCAATTAACAAATTACTATTAAAATGTTCTTGTCAGTTTTTATTCTGTATTTAAAATTCTAATGACTTCCATTTTAAAAAGGGGGAATGTTTTATTAGAAAATAAGCAGTTTTTCATTATAAAAGAAAGACTATCCTTTTCTTATTTACAGGTTCTCTACCACATGTCTCCTATTTCTATAAGCTACTTTAATCTTCTATATTCTATTCTAACTTCACTCTAAAGTTTTTGGATATTCTTACTTTCTTTCATTGTACAATTCCTATAAACCATTTCATTCTAGCTTCACCTCTGTGTTAACTTTACCTATCCTAATCCCAGATCCAGATAATATCAACTACATCTCACTTACTGTCTCTGCCTATGGGCTGATTTCTGCACTCAATTGCCTCAGGTGGACTTGCCATCACTCTGCTTGACCTGCTGGGGGTGGCATGATATCCCCATTAGAGCCACATATTGCCCTTTCCACTTCTGTCTCTGAGTGTGGTTGCAACAACACTAACAGATCAAAAAAGTGTTAAATCAGGTGGCCATGAACCTGGGTTCCTTAAAATACCTCCCACTACAATTACCCAAAGCTTTCCTTTGTACCTCTTCTTTGTCATATTGCTTTGCTCCTTTCCAGCCTTTTGGCTGCTAAGTTTTATTTATTTATATTTCACATTTCTTGACTGCACACCTCCCTCAAAGATAACTGACTTATGCTGGTAAAAGCACCAGTTGTGACTCTGGCAAAATCAGCCCACTCTTGTAAGACTCTTAAGTCTCTTCTACTAAGCCTCCTAGGTCTTATCTCTGCTTAAATTTACTTACTTATGTACTTACAGGAGATTATTGCCACTCCACTCCAGGAAGGTTCTGAGCAGCGTACATTTCCTTTTCTCCATAGGCAGATTAAAACAGCAATACAATATCACAGAATAACAATTGTCAATAACAAAGTCCCATGGCTACCAAGACCATAGATTTCCAACACAGTGCAGGGCGGGGCTTCCAGCTTAGCCAGCTCTTCTCTCAGGTTTTTCTTAAAAATCTAACTTCTTATTTGTTATTTGGCACTCCTAAGATGGATAGTATTAATTGCTTTTCATTTTCTGTTTTGGTCCCTTCTCTAAGGACACTGCTGATCCCTACTAGATTTTTTTTTTTGCTCCCCTGGGACCTCCAGTGAACCTACCTCATGTGGTACCACCTTCCTGGGCCATTGCCTTTTCTTAAATTGGATAAATAACTAAATAATGAAGATTTATTCTTAAAATGATCTATCTGCTGTAAAGTTATACTTGTTATTAAACACATCATCATACTTTTAATATAAGGGGCTTTAAATGAGCTATAATATGGCAATATATCGGATAAAAGAAATCAGATAAAATATAATATCAGGAAATAGAACAAAAAGTCCAATGTCCTATTCATTATGAAAAAATACCATGCTTTAAATGACATGATTCTACAAAAAAAAGGCATTCGATTTTGTTTGAAACACAGTGAGTGTCATTAAGCTTTGAAAAAATTATGAGGACAATGAGAAAATGAAAAGAAATCAAGTTCTAAGATATTATTTGAAGGGATTAAAGAAGATGATTGTTAAAAGTAAAAGAAAGGAATATTATGTTGGTCTATTTCATCATGGTTAACATAAATACATTGTTATGTCTGGTAACCTTTCATGGACTTTGCTGATCGAATTGTGAGGCATTAAAGATTTATTTATAAATAAGAAATGGAATATGGAAAGAAGAGATCATACCTTGTATTTTAAGAGATGATAATTTACCAAATTTGTTTTCACTTATTGTGATGAAGGGGGGAGTCCTTTCTACAGTTCTTTACTGTACATTTATTTTTTTCTTTTCTATTTTGCCTTCTTTTTTCTACATTTTCTTTTTTCTCTATTATTTTAATTTGTATTAATTTTTGTCTTTCCAATGTATTTTTTCTTAATTTTTTTATTAAAAAATGAAATATGGTCAGCCACAAAAGTTAGCTTCCTTTCTCTCTCCTTCTCTCACTTTAGTGTTTAGAACTTTAATGAATTTTGCTTGACACTACAGATGACAGTAAAAGTGATTAATTGCTGCTCATAATTGAAGATTCATTCGAGTGGTTTATTGCTGTCAGTATCAGTTAATAACTCCATGAGAACCTTATTCATTTTACAGTCTTAAAGAATGATGGCTTGTAGGAATTATGCTAAACTAGCATTTTCAATTAGATTTGTGAATTATATAGTTTACCAAATAATATCTTACAATGTTATAATAATTACCAATGATGAGTGATTATTACATTATAATCAGACTAATCACATATGCATGCACCTTTCCTAAAATGCCATTATTATAGATATTAAGATTCAAACATTCTATTTAATCATTGCTTTTAAAGTAATTTTTAAAAGATATGCAGGAGATACTTTTCAGCTGTATACTGTTTCAACTATCTAATTTTGCTTTGTTAATTAAGAACTGAATGCTGTTTTCAAGTCATGAAACTGAACTTGCCTGAAATTGTTCAAAATTGTAATAAGGAATCTGTAAATTTTCTAAATAACAAATATTAAGTGTCATTTTAATCTTTGAATACTCTTCCTTAGAGTAATAACTGATACTACTCCATTTTTATATCTCTATGTTTTAACTACTAATCAAGGAAATTATTATTTCTCTTGTTTGGAAAAAAAACCAATTATATAATATATGGCCTAAGGAAACTAAAATTTGGGTGAAAATGGAATTTTATTATCCCCTTTACTGACTGTTGGGCAACTTCTATAAAAACTGCTTTATTGTAGACATGCATCTTGTCTCCAACCTACTCATTTAAAAAAATGACCATAATCTTTATCAGATTAAAAATAAGATATTTCCAAGACTTTGGAGGTAAAACTCTTTCAGATCTGTTTATTAAATCAGGAAATACATATAGCATTTCATTTTGGAGCAGAATTAAAAATGAGGATCAGAATTAGTTTGATCATCACGTAGACAAAAAGACAGACGTCTGCAAATCTTTTTCAGATGTTGATTAAAAGGCAACATCATTATTATACAAATTATAGATGTAGATTGGAATTCATTAGAAATATTTATTACTGCATAATTCAAGTACTAATACTATACATTACATCCTAGTGTTGAAAAGTGCATGACCAGAGGAGCTCTCCAAGTGCCAAATCTTCTTTGTTTTCTTGTTTCTTTCGCCTTGTGTGGGAACAAGTTTCTCAAGGCACTCTGAGATCAGGTTTGCTCTACAATCTAGCTCTAATTTAGAAGGCCAGTGTTGCATGATACCTTTGGAGTGAGGAAGAAATGCAGTTTTACACTCTCTTGAGTTCATCCTACTCCATTGCCACTAATCAACTGAGTGATGGGAAGAGTTAAGAAACAATCAGCAGTTGAATCTGAGAGAGTCATATATAGGTGCTTGGTTTGGTTTGTTTCCCCATCATCCCTCGTAACTGAGACAAACTGCCTAATAAATAATCCTGAGTAATGTTAGCATTTCAGGACTTGAAATGTGTGCCTCATGGAATCCCTGGTAACAAAAACGAATATCTAATGCATAGGACTTCTTTGTTTATGGAACCCTGGTTTGTCTGCAGAATATTCTAAGATAAAATGAAGGTGATATATATTTTATGTGCTTCAGCTGGAGAAAGTAACTTTTTAGGGCATGGATCTCCAACTCCCAGGCTGTGGCCAGCTACTGGGAGAGAGAGGGGCAAATGCACGCACATGAAACCACACGTAGGAATGAGGGACAAGAATGTGTAAAACTCACACGAGCGGAGAGCACTTGTACTCATGAGAGTGGAGCTTTTCATGTGAGCACAAGTGCCCTCTGCTCAAGTGCTGTCTGCTCGCACAAGTGGAGCTTTGTGAACTAGCACAAAAGTCGCTTGCACGAGTAGAGCTTTGCACACAAGCACAAACACTCTCTACTCATGTTCGAAGCTCCATTCTGCCACTCACACATAGCCTGCCACTCACACATAGCCTGCCACTCACACACATGGAGCTGTGTGTGCATGTGTTCACCTGCCTCTCACAAACACACTTTCAGGCCGGGGCCCCAAGTTGGAAAGTTTGGAGACCACTATTCTAGGGCATGCTTTAATCAGCAGAACACAAAAACTGGCATTCAGTAGAGGATATTTCATTTTGAGAAACTAACAGTTAATTCTGACTATTCCCAAGAATTATTTTATTTTATTTTATTTTATTTTATTTATTTTATTGTTTTGTTTTGTTTGTATCTCAGCTTTATCATTTTTACAAATAATTCAAAGCAGCAAGTATGTCCCAAACACCTTACTTCTGCTATTTTAGAAAGTTTTTTTTTCAGTTTACTGGATAGATCAGGATCGGAGAGCAATGCTGATTCTGGTTGGAACAAAACTCTGATTTGCTTCTATCTTCTATCTTTAAATTCACCTTGAGAGACCTCACTTTTTTCCACTTGGCATTTTTGGCTCTACCTTGACTTTAATCCCATTTATTCACTGTAGCTCTAGAATCTTTCAGGTTTATCCCTACTATAACTAGTAAGCAGTCAAGAAACTATATAAATGCAAGCCTCAGCAAGATGAATTCTTGTGTCCAAGTTAAATTGACTAAATCATATGAGCAGAAGCTACTGGCTTAATTATATAGGGGGAAATATTTAAATGATATAATCATAATATAATATAGTCCATAAGTTTCCTTTTCTCCTATAAAAAGGAACTACTAGTTTATTTAAAATTATTCTGTGGTTTATATCCACTTGCTAGAATTGGATTGTCAACTAAGCTTTTTTGGTTAATTCAATAAATATTTATCTGAATGACAGCCCTGTTTCAGCAACTGTTACTCCAAAGTTTTCTTTTCTCATTATATGTTTTCTCAATTTTTATTAGGAACAGTTAAGGAAAATAGCTTTGGAAGTCAAAGAGCAGATTATATGGAGACAGTAATGTTTCTAATCAAATTCCATCGACAGTTTGCTAAGATACTCAGAGAATTGTAAAGAAAATCTAAATAATTTGGATTTTTTTTCTCTTTCCAGTCAGTTTTTAAAACAAGCACTGAGATGGCAATTTGTAATCTTTCGGGATTAAGGTACATTCTGGTACTTAATAATATCAAGCTGTTTTAAGGATCAAATAAGTGGTCTTATCCTTGCTGGACAGCACTCTGTCTGCATTTGCTGAACTCTCCAAAAATTTATATTTGGGAAAGAGAGGAAAGAACCTTTGACTGGGGAAATGAGGCGGGGTATAAATCAAATAAATAAATAAATAAAAGAACCATAAGGGTCTGTAAGGCAAAGAAGGAATCACTTCTATCAAGAGTACAATTTTTTTGGGGTGTGTGTGAACTCTATTGGTTGCAACCTATTGCTTTGACATTCTGAGTAGAATAGAAGAAGAGAACAAAACGGAATGGAACGGAATGGAATGGACTAGTTTATTGGCCAAGTGTGATTGAACACACAAGGAACTGGGTAACTTATGATACCATATATCTCCGCCCCGGGCCAGACCAGTGATGCTGTCAAAGTGATGTCCCACTGCTTGGAGACTGTGAGGATCTGGATGGGGACCAACAGGCTCAGACTTAACCCCAACAAGACTGAGTGGCTGTGGATGATTCCCACTTGTGGTCAAGTGGATTCTCCAACTTTAACTCTGGGGGGGGGGAGATTAATCCCCTCAGAACGGGGGCGCAACTTGGGAGTTCTCCGCAGCTTTAATTGGGGCAACATCTGGTGATGTGGTCAAGGGAATTTTCACACAGGTTTGCCTAGTGCACCAGTTGCACCCCTTCCTGGACCAGAAGGCTCTCCTCACAGTCACTCATGCCTTCATCATTGCCAGGTTAGACTATTGCAATGTGCTCTGCATGGAACTTCCCTTGAAAAACATCCAGAGGCTCCAATTGGTCCAGAATGCAGCCGTGCGAGTGATCAAGGGTGTGCCTCGTTACTCCCACATAACACCACTCCTCCGCGAGCTGTACTGGCTTCCAATAGCCCTCCAGGTGCAATTCAAGGTTCTAGTGATGATCTTTAAATCTCTCCATGGCTTAGGACCAGGCTACATTTGAGACTACCCTCTTTTATTTATTTATTTGTTTGTTTGTTTGTTTGTTTGTTTGTTTAGATTTATACCCCGCTTATCTTCCCCGGTTAAGGGGAACTCGAAGTTGCTAATTTTACCTTATGCCTCCCAGTGCCCCGTGAGATCACACAGGGCTGGCCTCCTCTGGGTCCCGTCAGCTAAGTAGTGCCAGCTGGTGGGTCCAGGAGGGAAGGCATTTTCTGTGGCTACACCAGCCCTCTGGAACCAGCTCCCCGTGGAGATCCGGACTGTCCCTAGCCTGTTAGCCTTCCACCAGGCTGTTAAGACCTGGCTCACCAACCAGGTCTGGAACTAATTGACTCTCCTGTATGAAAGTGAAGGGAACAGAATCAGCAATAATATTAGAAAATTATATTGATAGAATATGTTTTATAGCTATCTCCTGTATGTCTTTTGACCTCATGTAACTGTTTGAACCCTAATCCTTCAACCCTAATTTCTCTTGTATACATCCTGACCCTGGCATTTACAACATCATTGATTGCAAAGCTGACACAAGAAACATCCATGCCTTTACCTTTGATCTGTGCTACCAGCCCCCCTCTCACCACAGGGGGTCACCTAACATATGAGGATATCTTATTACCTGTGTTGTTATGCACCTCAGCCCCTCCTGTTCCTTTTACACAGCCAATGAAGAGCTGCAAGGGGCATGGACCAAGAGGGCCAGAATCGGGTAATGTCTTGAAGCCGCCTCAAGTTCCCCTTGACCAGGGAAGAGAGGCGGGGTATAAATCTAATAAAAATAAATAAAAAATAAATAAAATAAATATAAGAGAGGGACCATGTGGTCTCTAGAGGGTAGCCATCTTTCCATGCCTTTGGTAATAGCTCACCTCAGCTCTTTGTTTTGTACAAAATAAATGCTGATTATTTTCCAAAGCCTCCACTTAAGTCTGTTTTTGGCTCTTTGGGTTTGAGCATAATGAAGTACTTTACATTTGGAGCCCAACGTGGGGCTGGAAGGCTTTTTCCTTCAAGGTGGCTGCATTCAGCTCCCTACAAGCTGAACTCCTTTGAAATTCAGAATGGCCTTCACTATGGCAGACAGAAGAAACCAGCTGAGACCATTGCCAAAAGTTAAGAGCGCTCCTGGGAAATTTTATCCAGTAACTTTGACATGGACTTTTGATGGCAGACTCTGATTCTAGCCAGAACTGAGTACCCTAATTGAAGAGGTTTTGGAGCAGGGAAGGGGGAAACTGAGCTCTTTTAGGTAAGTATGTTTCTTTAGGGGGAGTGTTAGAAGAAATATCTTTCTGGGTTCAGTTCCAAGTGGGGAAAAACACTCTGGAAGCATGGAGGCTGTTTG